>CM069236.1:11447898-11597208 GCA_035582765.1 Acer negundo | reverse complement strand
TTTTAAAAAATTTTCCTTTATGAACCTTAAACCCTTTAATTAATTAAACATACCTATAAAATAACAAAAAGTAGAATACCTTTTGTCACGTGATCCGATTGACTTACGTCGATGGTAATCCGCAAGATCTTCAATCCTAGCACGAACGTGGATCACCTAGGAGCGTGGTCTCCCTTTTCTTTGAATTGTAAACCCGTGAATGGACAAAACAAACTTTTCTTTTCTTTGTTAGTCACAAAAACAATCAAAAGAATGACTAAGATTATTCCGGTCACTTTTGAGTTCTCAATCTAATGATCGAAACTCGCGTGAACCTAGATCGATATCGTATACACAAGCTTATTGATGAATAAGCAAATAGTATACTATCAAAGAATAATCTAACACTCCTTTTTGTTTTAGTAGAATAAAAGCTTTCTATGAATTGAGAAGAAGAAGAAATTTGTATCATGAACCCATATCATTTTTTTTTGTGGCCGAATTCTATACTTGTCAATATATAGGTGGCCTAAGTTTGCTTCTTCTTTTCTATTATTATTAGGGTTGCCGAAATCCTAACCTAGAAATAACTAGGGTTGCCGAAATCACATGCCCACCATAGGCTTATGTTGCACCCTAATTTCCATCTAGTTTTTAAGACATCAAACCCTAATCCAACTCATAGATTTTTTATTCTTTTATTTCGACTAAATAAAAAAAACTTCTTATTTGATTAAATAAATAAAACTAATTATTTATTTCCTTATCAAACAAGTCTTTTAATTTTACTTTTAGGAAATATATTTCCTGATTAGAAAAGATTTGTTTCTTTAATTAAACAATTAATTAATAAATTAATTTATTCTTATTTAATTAAAACAATGAAACAAAATAATATATTAGGTTAAACTAACCCTTGCCGCCCCACTTAGAGTAAATGGGCCAAAATATTATTTTCTTATTTCATTTAATCCGTTGGACTTTAAATAAAAAGCCCACATGTGAACCAGACCCATTCTTACTAAAAGAAACAAGCCTACATGTCTTTCATTAATATATTAATATAATTAAGCAGCCCATTACTTAAATAATGTGCAAATTATATTTTTAATATATTAAATGCAATTCTAGATGGACCTTTAAATTGGTCCGGTAGAATATACCAAGTGATCCATGCAAGTCCGTATGGATTAGGGATCTTGGCGGGCCATCTAAATTTAAGCTTCAATAGACATACACTAAGAGTTCAGTTTTAGCTCTTTAGTGGAATGAGTTAAAATTAATGGATCGGACCTAAGTGAATCATTTGTTGATTGTGATTAGGTTATGTCTATTGAAGCTTAAATTTAGATGGCCCGCCAAGATCCCCAATCCACACGGACTTGCATGGATCACTTGATATATTCTACCGACCAATTTAAGGGTCCATCTAGAATTGCATTTAATATATTAAGAATATAATTTGCACATTATTTAAGTAATGGGCTGCTCAATTATATTAATATATTAATGAAAGACATGTGGGCTTGTTTCTTTTAGTAAGAATGGGTCTGGTTCACATGTGGGCTTTTTATTTAAAGTCCAATTGATTAAATGAAATAAGAAAATAATGTTAGGCCCAATCTTAATCAAGTGGGGCGGCAAGGTTAAAATTTTAACCTAAAATATTATTTTGTTTCATTTGTTTTAATTAAATAAGAATTAATTAATTTATTGATTAATTGTTTAATTAAAGAAACAAATCTTTCCTAAAAGTAAAAGACTTGTTTGATAAGTAAATAAATAAATTAGTATTATTTATTTAATCAAATATGGAGTCTTTTTTTTTTATTTAGTCAAATAAAAGAATAAAAATAAAAGAGTTGGATTAGGGTTTGAAGTCTATAAAGTTAAAAAGAATTAGGGTTGAATTTTAGTCACCCTATATAAGTGACATGATGAAATTCGGCCAACCCTAATTACATACTACATAGAATTCGGCAACCCTAAAGGAAAAAGAAGAAAAATTCGGCCAACCTACATATATGTTCTTATAGGGTTCGGCCACAAAAATGAATTGGTGCTTGAGTTTTTATTTTCTTTCTTCTTCTTCTTAATTCTAAGAGAGTTTTTATTCTAGAGAGACAAAAAGGAGTGAAAAATTATTCTTTGATAGTATACAATTGCTTAAACATCGATAAGCTTGTGTATACGATATCGATCTAGGTTCACGCGAGTTTCGATCATAAGATTGTGAACTCAAAAGTGACCGGAATAATTTTGACATTCTTTTGATTGTTTTGTGACTAACAAAGAAAAGAAAGTATTTGTTTGGTCCATTCACAGGTTTGCAATTCAAAGGAAAGGGAGACCACGCTCCTAGGTGATCCACGTTCGTGCTCGGATTGAAGGTCTTGCGGATTACCATCGACGTAAGTCAATCGGATCACGCGACAAGAGGTAATTTACTTTTGTTAACATATATGCATGTTTATTGATTAAAAGGGTTTAAGGTTCATAAAGGAAAAATTTTAAAAGTCACTAAATCGTCTTTAGTATCACTTCCGCTGCGTGTAACACTTTTATTTGTTTATTTTTCCCTACAGTCTCATCTTACATACTACCATCAGGGCACACCTTCAAGAAGCGGGCTACAACCTCCTCCAAATTCTTATCCCGCGATTGTGAGCTTGAAGGTTGGTCAAAGGGGGGAGTCACCGAGGTACCAGCTTCCTTTGCCCTTTCCACCCGAAATTGGATCCTGGAAAGTACAGTAGGCGGTGGAGGGGGAGGACTCACAGGAGAACGATTAATAGGTTTCATAGAGGAAGGGCCTGGGGCCTACTCTTAGATTTGTCTTAGGATACTTCGAACCCTGGAGGCTCTGGTGGCCATCTCACTCCAAGAAGAGCGTTCTGCAGGCGGAGTGGAAAACTTAGCTGGGAGACTTGCTTGAGGCTTAACCAGGGTCAACGGGGGAGTGTCAGTAGGCCAGCAAGACTCAAGAGAGATGCCAACGTTGGCAATAGGAGAAACAGAAGAAAGAGATGAAGAAATAAGAGGTACAACTGGAAGCATGGTAAAAGGAGAGGCTGCAAAAACTATAAAGTCAGTTAGTATACAAGTCTAAATTTATCAAGTAAAAAGAAGTGAGATTTAGGGAGCTACTTACGCAGGGCAACTAAGGAGATCTTGAGATATCAATCTACCATGCCGTTATCAAGGGGATCGAAGATAGGATACTTCACATTAACATAATGTCGACCTAGAATTTTCTCCAAGATACCCTGTGATTCCTCAGACATCTTACCTTTACTCTACTTTTCCTATCCACTAAACCGAATTGGGACTGGGTGCTCGACCCCGTCAATGTCAACCGAACTGCCCCACTCTCCTCCTACCACGACCGACTCCTAGCGCCAAGAACGAGGATACTTTAAATTGGCTCCTGGGACAATGAATTTCAAGGGATTCTTTACCCTCAAATAGAATTGGCCTTTGGGACCGGTCTTAAGTGCCGCCACCTGGAAGATATACCGGATCTCGTCATAGCCCGGTTCTCTCACAATGCCATCTATCTAACATTGCTCTACCCAGACCACTAAAAATCCTATGAGGTGTTTCCAAAATCCGGGCGAGATCTGCAGTGGGGCAAGACCCAGGGTGACCAATAATTTACGCAGGGTAGGATAGAGAGGTAGCCGGAGTCGGCATTCAAAAACCGCTATATGAATGGGGACCTAACCTTTGACAGGGGTATAGATATCATAACCCCGATGCGTAAGGGTGAGAGTAATTGCATCTGGAATCTGGTACTTCTTCCTCAAGTGGGCTAGGGTATCCGTTGTGCAAATATAGTTGATGATGACTCGGTCTTCATGAGGAAGAATGATAGCACGTCTGAGCGGTATCCCAGTAGGGATTCCTTCCTCCTCATCATCATCTTTATCCTCTTCCACTTCCTCATTAGCAAGCTCGACTAGGTTGTCCGGCCTGTTATTAAAGCCCGACCCAATCCTTAGGTTCCTTGTAGAATAGCAGCGTTGAGCCGAAAAAGAGCTCATCGTGGTGTCACCTTCCTCATGACCCCTCTTTTGTGGTTGGAGGGGTGTACTTTCAATTGATGCCTTTTTTTTAGTATCAAATAGCCCGTCGAGGCTGTAGATGGGTTTCGATGGAGTCGCCATTAAAAGAGGAAGAAGAAAGCTTGAACGAACGAAGAAGAAAGGCTAGGTTTATTAAGAAAATTTATTTTTGAAAAGCAAGTGTGAAATGAGAAGGAAAGGTTGAGTTATTTATAGGCAAAGATAGGCGGTTACACATAAGGAAACCAGAATTGATAAGGAGTGGATGACCAGCAACGTGTTTGGAAGACGTGCCATCAGCCATTTCACATTAATTGCACTAAAATAGCTCGCTTTTTAAATTCATAAGCCAATCATCATCTGACAGGTAGCTAATATAGTGATTATCAGAGTATCTAAGGGGGATTTCCTTCCCAGCAACGGTACCCCGCCAAATAAAAAACAAGTGGACAATGCAAGGTAGAAAATCCTTCAAGCAAAGGTAGAATCCTAACTCCAACCCCGACAAGACATCGGTGTTCAAGTCATGAGGGACTTCAGTTAACCGCCAAAATCTGCAAAGGACCAAAGAAGAATTTTCCACCTAGATACAAGGAAAAAACACAAGCCAAGATACCACCTAGCTACTCTTAGAAAGAAGAATGCTAAATTAAATCTGAATACCTACCTACTCCCTCAGATCAAGCCAGCAAGCCCAGCAACCCTGGTAACCCCTAAGTAGCCCGATGTGAAGTTCTACTCAAAATCCTGTCACAGAGCTCAATAAGATACCCCATATTGCACCAGACAGGTATCCCGTTACTAAGATCAACAGGGTACCCAACCATTACGTCAACAGGGTACCTCGCTGCCATATCAGATAAGCATCTATATACTACATCCGCTAAGTACCCCGCATCTACATTCAGCCAGCTACCTCGCTGTAAGAACAGTCGATATCAGGACACCCCGTGGTCCAAACACCTAACCAGGAAAGCATCAAACTAGCAAGAGGGGGTACACAAGAACCCAAATGAACCCAAATACCTCTAAGGATCCTCTCGCCAGTTAACCATAAGAAACATTAACATAATTCGAAACCCGTATGTCCAGGCAGACAAGTCTTAAAACTCCAAAGCCAGGGGAATGAAAAGCGGTCGTTCATGTCCCAATAAGAAGGTAGACTCCACCCCGCCATGCAAAAAATCCATTGGAATAAGGAGTCCACTCTTATTAGAATCCTCCCCAAAAGGAATCAATTGATTAATAAAACAAAAGCTCCTACAAGATCGCCTCCTAGAGGGAAAGAAAGTCCTGTGATCGCCAAAACCCAAGACCAAAAGTATATGAGTGCATGGCAAGCAACGGGACCTATATATACGACACTAAATTCACCAACAAGAGGATTGAAAATTGGCCTCCCCAAACCCTACACTCGTTTTCAATTCCACTTATAGACAGGCACGAGCATGCCATCTCCATCACCTAACAGAAACCTAGAATACCGTCACATATTGCCACCGCCCTAATTTCATCAATTGTATGCATATTTACATCAATAAAATTACACCAGTTAATCTTTTCTTATATCAGTTTTATTTTGCTTTGACAGAAGTCTTGTCGGTATCAAACCACGTGATACCCCTCTAACTGGGATCTATCTCTATGTTTGTCCTTAAAGTTGTTATTTGGAGGTTTTCCCCGGTGATAATTTTCCAATAACAACAAAATTTAGTATGATCTCCAACCAAGAAACCACTTCAAATATTGTCCAGAATTAGAATCACGTAAGTGGCTAGTCGATAGCAAGACATGGATACTGTACCCAGACAGAGCATCAAATCAATTGGGTTGCGGAGCAGAGATTATCTTGATTGATCCAGAAGGAGTCAAACTCAGCCATTGCTTCAGGTTTGAGTTCAGAGCTACCAATAATTAGGTGGAGTATGAGGCATTGTTAACAGAAATGAAGTTAGTGGAAGAATTGAGGGCAGACTTCCATCTGGTTAAGAGGGACTCGCAGTTAGTCCTCAACCAAGTATCCGGGTTCTACCATGCGAAAGGTGACAACATGATAGTGTACCTCAAACAAGTCCAGGAGGTGATGATAAGATTCAAAGGTATGAAGATTGAACAGATTCCTAGAGAAAATAATCACCCAGCGGATGTCTTGGCTAAGATTACTGCGACCGGAGGACAAGCATTACCAAGGGGTGTATTACTCTAATTGATACCTCATCCCAACATAGCTAGCAGGGTAGAGGTAAACCCGGTGGAACAGCTTCCTTGCTGGATGGACCCCAGAGCAAGCTACCTCCAGAGCGAAGCCCTCCCAATAGATCCAGATCAAGCACACAAGCTTAAAAGGACCTCCACCTAATACTGCTTAGTAGATGGGTAACTATACCGTAAAGGAAAATCTCTTCTACTACTAAGAGGCTTGCATTCAAATGATGCACAGTGGGCACTCAACGAGGTTCATTTATGGGACTGTGGCAACCACGTATCAGGCGTGACCCTCATGTACCAGATACTCAAGATGGGCTATTATTGGCCTACTCTGTATCAGGATTCGAAGCAGTTTGCGTGATCTTGTGAACCCAGCAGAAGATAGCAAACCTGCACCACCTACCTCCTGAAAGACTATCTTCAATCAATACACCCTACCCCTTTGTTATCTGAGGAGTAGATCTCATTGGACCACTTCTTACTACTCTCACGTATCAGGCGAGACCCTCGCGTACCAGATACTCACGATGGGCTATTATTGGCCTCTTATGCATCAATATTTGAAACAGTTTGCGCAATCTTGAAAACCCAGCCAAAGACAGTAAACCTGCACCACCTACCTCTTGAAAGACTATCTTCAATCAGTACACCCTACCTCTTTGCTATTTGGGGGGTAGATCTTATTAGACCACTTCTTACTACTCTTGGTCAAGCCAAGCACCTCATAGTAGAAATAGACTATTTTACCCGATGGGTGGAAATTGAAGCCCTCACTCGGATAACTAAGGCAAAAACGACTAGCTTCATCAAGAAAAGTATTGTATGCCGTTTAGGTACCCCGATGGCCATAATCACAGACCTTGGAAAGCAGTTTGACAATACGAAGTTCAAGGAATTCTGTGAAAGACGAGGTATCGACCTTCGTTTAGCGTCAGTAGCTCATCCGCAAACTAATGGATTGGTAGAAGCCACTAACAAAACCATCAAGAAACTCTTGAAGAAGAATCTTCAACAGGAAAAGGGTAAGTGGTTTGAAGAGCTTCTGAATGTGTTGTAGGCATATCGGACTACTAGAAGGACTACAACTAGGGAAACCCCATTCTCACTGGCTTTTGGAACGAAAGCAGTTTCACCCATCGAGCATAGGCTAACATCTTTCAGGGTCAAACATTTCGAGCTAGAGGAGAATGAAACAAAGTTGAGAGCCAACCTTGCTCTCCCCAAGTTGTTCGCAGCATCGTAACGAGTCGCAAACCTTTTATCAAGGCAAAATAGCCTGTTGTTTTAATAGGAGGGTGAAGATTCGAAGCTTTAAGGAAGGGGATTTTGTTAGGATTATGCTCAATAGCAAGAGTGTAATGTTGTAATTAACAATCTTTTTCATATTAATAAAGAGATTTCTGGTTTAACAAATCGTATAGCATTTATAGTTTATATTATAATTGTCAAAGTAAATAATCATAAGGTCTAAAGACTATGGAAAAGAAGAATTGTTCGTACATCTGGATATGTATGTGGTAGACACAATTCTTTAGTTAGTCTTGAATATTGTTCACAACTTAAGTTAAAGGTTGGGCACCTTTATCTTGCTAAAGTTGTAGAATTCTTTTGCTAGCATTTGAGTGAGATCAAATGAGATATGATGAGTCTAAAATCATCGGAGTGTCTTCGAGCAAAAGGATCTAGTGCACTGGGTGCATTGAACTGGATCACAATGAAAAGCTTTATCTAGAACCGTCAATAGATAATAGTCTTTCATTATCAGGACAATCGGAGAGTCTATCTTAATCCTGAGATAAATGATGGACTTATTGTTGCAAGTGATATCATTTGAGTTATCAATGAGTACGATTATATCGTATAGTCTATCCTCGATAGTTTGGTGATATTCATTTGTTAATCGATAAAGGACTTCATTTATAGATATGGACATCGTGGCTCCATTTAATTAAATGAGAGTATAATATCATCATACGGATGTTTTGAGGTAATTGGATATTAAATCTCAACGTTGAGTTTTCAATAGTGTCTATTGAAAACATGGCTTCTTGACAAGTCAAAATATCCAAGTTCAAAACATGGTCATATGAGTAAATATGGTAACTTGGAGCAGCTATAAAGGCCTATGAACTCTCAAGGACATCGATATTAATCACGATATACACTATCTCCAATATGATTGTTCAGTGGCATGAATGAGAAAGGATCTTCCTTTTCTATTCCTATTACAATGGATAAAAGTATCCTAATGGATTTAAGCATGGCCACAGGAGAGAAGGTTTCCTCGTAATCGATACCTTCTTCTGTGTATACCCTTTAGCTACCAATCTAGCTTTAAAGGTTTCCACCTTTCCATCCATACCTCTTTTCCTCTTGTATACCCACTTGCACCCAACGGGTTTTATCCCTTTAGGCAAGTCTACAAGGGACCAGACTTTGTTATCGAATATAGATTCAATCTCGGATTGCATTGCCTTTTGCCAATGGCGACTATCAACATCCTCCATAGCTTCCTTGTACGTATAGGGATCATCGTCGTCCGGGAGATTCTCCACCGATTCTCCCAGACCGATGTATCTTTCGGGTTGTGTTCTAACCCTCCCACTACGACGAGGAATGGTAGGTTGTTGATCTTGTGTTGGATCGGAACTTACAATTGGGTTAGGTTATGTAACCTCTCGTGGAATTGTATCTCCTGATATCTCATTCAGGACAATTCTACTTCTAGGCACAGAATCATTCATATAGTCCTTTTCTAGAAATTTAGCATTTGTCGAAACAAATACTTTAAGATCTGAAGGACTATAGAAATAATATCCTTTAGTTTCTTTTGGATACCCTACAAATATACATGTTTCTGAACGGGACTCCATCTTTTCTGTCTTTCCTTTTAACACATGCACAGGACAACCAAATATCCTTAAGTGTTGTAAACTAGGCTTGCGCCCAGTCCACAACTCATGCGGTGTTTTAGGAACAGACTTATATGGTACATCGTTTAGAATGTATATAGCAGTTTGTAAAGTATATCCCCAAAAAGAAATAGGAAGCGTTGAATAACTCAACATAGACCTAACCATATCCAAAAGAGTTCTATTTCTCCTTTCTGCTACCCCATTCTGTTGAGGTGTACCTGGTGCAGAAAACTGAGAAACTATCCCATTATCAATAAGATATTGCTGAAACTCACCAGATAGATATTCTCCACCACGATCAGATCTCAAGAATTTTATGTGTTTCTCAAGCTGATTTTCCACTTCAGCTTTGAATGCTTTGAACATGTCAAAAGCATCCGACTTATGTCTCATGAGATACACATAACCAAATCTCGAGTAATCATCCGTGAAGGTGATGAAGTACTCATATGCACCTCTAGCTTGAATGCTCATAGGTCCACATACATCAGTGTGTATCAATCCTAAACATTCAGTGGCTCTTGCACCTTTGGCAGAGAACGTCCTTTGGTCATTTTACCTTCCAAACAAGATTCACAAGTTGGTAGATCATCAACCTTTAAGTCACTTAAAGGTCCGTCACTTACCAATCTTTTAATCCTATTAAGGTTAATATGACCTAAGCGTAAATGCCAAAGGTAGGTTTCATCTGTTGATAATTTTACTCTTTTATGATTAGGTTCCGTTATTTCCGTGTCTAACGAGTGAGAGATATTTCTATGCAAAAAGTATAGACCGTTTTCCAATATACCTTGGCAAATAATTTTGTCATCTTACTAATAATAAAAACTTTATTAAAAGTAACCGAATATCCAAATTTATTTAAACAAGAAACCGAAATTAAATTCCTCTTGAATTGAGGTACATAATAAACGTCTATTAAATCTAAATGCCTTCTAGAATCCAAATAAACTCTAATATCTCCCACTGCACTTGCAGACACTAACGTTCCGTCGCCCAAGCGCAAATTGATTTCATTTTTACTCAGCTTTCTCCTTTCTTGAAACCCCTGCAAGGAATAACAAACATGATTGGTGGCTCCTGAGTCTATGATCCAAGAATCTGTAGAATCAGCCAAAAAACATGTTTCTAGATAATTCAAATTACCTTCTTCCTTCTTGTTCTGGGACTTTGGGCAATTTCTCTTCCAATGTCCCTTTTCACTACAAAGGAAGCATTTCCCTTCGATCTTGGTTACTTTCTTGGTCTCCTTCTTGATAGGCCCAAGTTGCTTTTTCTTCTGTTGTTTCTTGACCTTTTGACGGGCCTTAACAGTAGCAAATTTACCAACCATATGAATCTCTTTGACCTTTGCCTTTCACAAGGATCTTTTCAGCACTTTGAACATCTTGCATCAGGCCTTGTAAGGTGTATTCCTTTTTGTTCAAAGTGTAGTCCAATTTGAACTGATCAAAGGAATCTGACAATGAATTGACAACCATATCAATCTTTGTCTCACCATCTATCTCAGCGCCATGCAGTTCAGCAATGTTGAGATGTGCTATGACTTTCATCATGTGATCTTTCACAGCCTGTCCAGGTTTCATCCTAAGATTCATAAAAGCAGTCACTGCCTCTCTCTTAGTCATCCTAGACTTCATAGCAAACATCTCCTCTAGAGACATCATTATATCAGCAGCGGACTCCATTCCTTCATGCTGCTGTTGCAACACGTCGGAGATAGTGGCCATAATGTAACATTTTACCATATCATCTGAAGTCTTCCACTGCTCATACTCATCTCTACACATTATGCTAGATTCATTATTAGGAGCAGGTGGTTTAGGAGTAGTTAGAACAAACTTATGTTTTTCACTTTGCAGCAACAACCCAATTTTCCTTTTCCATGTGACATAATTATCTCCAGTTAAAGTGTTATCTTTCAGGATGTTCATAAGTGATGGGGTCATGATTTCTGAACAAAACATATATAAGTAAATAATCATGATAAAGCACTTTTAAATATTTATCTTGAATTAAATAAATAACTCAATCATAAAATTCAACGGTGATCTAACACCCATAAATGTTACGCCTCCTTTGGGAGTTCGCACCATTTACTAGTTAGACTAGGTCCCACCTAATTGTTAACATAACAACCAGCGTTTTCAATTTTAGCCTTGCAATTTTACTGACAAGAACTCTTGGGAGGATATCAATAAAATTACATTGAGTGTGTTACCAAGATATCGACCCTCAATTTTCTCTCACGAAAATCCCTCCTTGGGGAGTAGATCTCGTTTGAGTCCATTGTCTAGTCTATCCTTGTAAGGAAGTATGTTGCTAAATTCCATTCATGGACGCCCCTTTGGGGGATTACCAATAAATAATAAAGCTCAACTAACCTTGGAGGCCATAGGTGTTACCAAAACACCTTCTCCCACTCAATTATTTAAGGCGTGTGATTAAATCCCATAGAATGATTTACCGAGTTATCTAGATGCCAATTTAGATACCTAAATCATTCAATGCATGTTCATACCAAAAGAGATATATGCGTGGCACTCCTATTCTATATGTCATGTTATCATACAATAACAAATATTGTAATATTTAAGCATAAATTAAATAGCAACAATTTTGGCCCATCCTAGAAAAACAAGTAAATTACAATTTGTCAGGAATACAAGATCTTCAGGTGGCCCATCAACCATACGCTCATCCTTCGGCCTTCACCCATGGGCGTGCGCAGCCCACAACCCCACAAAGGGGCTGCCTTGCGCAGCCCATAAGGCCACACAAGGCTGCCATGCGCAGCCCACCAAAGTTTGGGCTTGTCATGTGCAGCCCAATCCACTCCTAGGGTGCGCACGGTGCTCGTACTTGGTTCCGGTTGCTTCATTTTGCTTCGTGTCTTCAAATCTCCAAGACCTAAATATATTACGGCAGTATATATATAATAAATACTGCAGTATTAATTTTTTTTCTTTTTTTTATTCACTGCAGTATTTTTACAAACCAAAAACTGCACATACTAAAAATAAATAATAATAAAAAAAAACTACAGTAACCCTAAAAAAATGCTGCACATATATATAAAAAAAATAAAACCTAGCAATCTACCAAGAAGGAATTATGGCGATAATAGACCACCCTTCTTGTTACAACTCCGAAACAAATATTACATTGAAAATCTAGGGCCAAAATCGAGCAATAACAAACCACATAAAATATATATAAATCCATACATCACATGTAATTATATATTTGAATACCTAGAGTGCCATCTCTTTCTAAACATGCATAATCACAATAAAAAGAAATAGATCCACGTATATATACGTTAATTAATTAAAAGGGTTCAACCTAGGCTCTGATACCAATTGTAGGGAAAAATAAACAAATAAAAGTGTTACACGCAGCGGAAGCGATACTAAAGACGATTTAGTGACTTTTAAAATTTTTCCTTTATGAACCTTAAACCCTTTTAATCAATAAACATGCATATATATCAACAAAAGTAAATTACCTCTTGTCGCGTGATCCGATTGACTTACGTCGATGGTAATCCGCAAGACCTTCAATCCGAGCACGAACGTGGATCACCTAGGAGCGTGGTCTCCCTTTCCTTTGAATTGCAAACCTGTGAATGGACCAAACAAATACTTTCTTTTCTTTGTTAGTCACAAAACAATCAAAAGAATGTCAAAATTATTCCGGTCACTTTTGAGTTCACAATCTTATGATCGAAACTCGCGTGAACCTAGATCGATATCGTATACACAAGCTTATTGATGTTTAAGCAATTGTATACTATCAAAGAATAATTTTTCACTCCTTTTTGTCTCTCTAGAATAAAAACTCTCTTAGAATTAAGAAGAAGAAGAAGGAAAATAAAAACTCAAGCACCAATTCATTGATTGTGGCCGAACCCTATAAGAACATATATATATAGGTTGGCCGAATTTTTCTTCTTTTTCCTTTAGGGTTGCCGAATTCTATGTAGTATCTAATTAGGGTTGGCCGAATTTCATCATGTCACTTATATAGGGTGACTGAAATTCAACCCTAATTCTTTTTAACTTTATAGACTTCAAACCCTAATCCAACTCTTTTATTTTTATTCTTTTATTTGACTAAATAAAAAAAAAAAAATCCTTATTTGATTAAATAAATAATACTAATTTATTTATTTACTTATCAAACAAGTCTTTTACTTTTAGGAAAGATTTGTTTCTTTAATTAAACAATTAATCAATAAATCAATTAATTCTTATTTAATTAAAACAAATGAAACAAAATAATATTTTTAGGTCAAAACCTTAACCTAGCCGCCCCACTTATATATAAGATGGGCCTAATATTATTTTCCTATTTCATTTAATCCATTGGACTTTAAATAAAAAAGCCCACATGTGAACCAGACCCATTCTTACTAAAAGAAACAAGCCCACATGTCTTTCATTAATATATTAATATAATTGAGCAGCCCATTACTTAAATAATGTGCAAATTATATTCTTAATATATTAAATGCAATTCTAGATGGACCCTTAAATTGGTCCGGTAGAATATATCAAGTGATCCATGCAAGTCCGTGTGGATTGGGGATCTTGGCGGGCCATCTAAATTTAAGCTTCAATAGACATAACCTAATCACAATCAACAAATGATTCACTTAGGTCCGATCCATTAATTTTAACTCATTCCACTAAAGAGCTAAAACTGAACTCTTAAATAAAGATAGAAAAGAAAGATGCTCCTCATTCATACCCTAGACAATCATATTGGAGATAGTGTATCCTCGTGATTAATATCAGTAATCGCCAAGAGTTCATAGACCGCCTATAACTCTCCAAGTTACCATATTTACTCATATGACCACGTTTTGAACTTGGATATTTTGACTTGTCCAGAAGCCATGTTTTCAATAGACACTATCGAAAACTCAACGTTGAGATTTAATATCCAATTACCTCAAAACATCCATATGATGATATTATACTCTCATTTAATTAAATGGAGCCACGATGTCCATATCTATAAATGAAGTCCTCTATCGATTAACAAATGAATATCACCAAACTATCGAGGATAGACTATGCGATATAATCGTACTCATTGATAACTCAAATGATATCACTTGCAACCATAAGTCCATCATTTATCTCAGGATTAAGATAGACCCTCCGATTGTCCTGATAATGAAAAGACTATTATCTATTGACGGTTCTAGATAAAGCTTTTCATTGTGATCCAGTTCAATGCACCCAGTGCACTAGATCCTTTTGCTCGAAGACACTCCGATGATTTTAGACTCATCATATCTCATTTGATCCCACTCAAATGCTAGCAAAAGAATTCTACAACTTTAACAAGATAAAGGTGCCCAACCTTTAACTTAAGTTGTGAACAATATTCAAGACTAACTAAAGAATTGTGTCTACCACATACATATCCAGATGTACGAACAATTCTTCTTTTCCCATAGTCTTTAGACCTTATGATTATTTACTTTGACAATTATAATACAAACTATAAATGCTATACGATTTGTTAAACCAGAAATCACTTTATTAATATGAAAAAGATTGTTAATTACAACATTACACTCTTGCTATTGAGCATAATCCTAACATATTCTACCGGACCAATTTAAGGGTCCATCTAGAATTGCATTTAATATATTAAGAATATAATTTGCACATTATTTTAGTAATGGGCTACTCAATTATATTAATATATTAATGAAAGACATGTGGGCTTGTTTCTTTTAGTAAGAATGAGTCTGGTTCACATGTGGGCTTTTTATTTAAAGTCCAATGGATTAAATGAAATAAGAAAATAATATTTTGGCCCATTTACTTTAAGTGGGGCGGCAAGGGTTAGTTTTGTAGGGAAAAATAAACAAATAAAAGTGTTACACGCAGCGGAAGCGATACTAAAGACGATTTAGTGACTTTTAAAAATTTTCCTTTATGAACCTTAAACCCTTTTAATCAATAAACATGCATATATATCAACAAAAGTAAATTACCTCTTGTCGCGTGATCCGATTGACTTACGTCGATGGTAATCCGCAAGACCTTCAATCCGAGCACGAACGTGGATCACCTAGGAGCGTGGTCTCCCTTTCCTTTGAATTGCAAACCTGTGAATGGACCAAACAAATACTTTCTTTTCTTTGTTAGTCACAAAACAATCAAAAGAATGTCAAAATTATTCCGGTCACTTTTGAGTTCACAATCTTATGATCGAAACTCGCGTGAACCTAGATCGATATCGTATACACAAGCTTATTGATGTTTAAGCAATTGTATACTATCAAAGAATAATTTTTCACTCTTTTTTGTCTCTCTAGAATAAAAACTCTCTTAGAATTAAGAAGAAGAAGAAAGAAAATAAAAACTCAAGCACCAATTAATTGATGTGGCCGCACCCTATAAGAACATATATATAGGTTGGCCGAATTTTTCTTCTTTTTCCTTTAGGGTTGCCGAATTCTATGTAGTATCTAATTAGGGTTGGCCGAATTTCATCATGTCACTTATATAGGGTGACTGAAATTCAACCCTAATTCTTTTTAACTTTATAGACTTCAAACCCTAATCCAACTCTTTTATTTTTATTCTTTTATTTGACTAAATAAAAAAAAACTCCTTATTTGATTAAATAAATAATACTAATTTATTTATTTACTTATCAAACAAGTCTTTTACTTTTAGGAAAGATTTGTTTCTTTAATTAAACAATTAATCAATAAATCAATTAATTCTTATTTAATTAAAACAAATGAAACAAAATAATATTTTTAGGTCAAAACCTTAACCTAGCCGCCCCACTTATATATAAGATGGGCCTAATATTATTTTCCTATTTCATTTAATCCATTTGACTTTAAATAAAAAAAGCCCACATGTGAACCAGACCCATTCTTACTAAAAGAAACAAGCCCACATGTCTTTCATTAATATATTAATATAATTGAGCAGCCCATTACTTAAATAATGTGCAAATTATATTCTTAATATATTAAATGCAATTCTAGATGAACCCTTAAATTTGTCCGGTAGAATATATCAAGTGATCCATGCAAGTCCGTGTGGATTGGGGATCTTGGCGGGCCATCTAAATTTAAGCTTCAATAGACATAACCTAATCACAATCAACAAATGATTCACTTATGTCCGATCCATTAATTTTAACTCATTCCACTAAAGAGCTAAAACTGAACTCTTAAATAAAGATAGAAAAGGAAGATGCTCCTCATTCATACCATAGACAATCATATTGGAGATAGTGTATCCTCGTGATTAATATCAGTAATCGCCAAGAGTTCATAGACCGCCTATAACTCTCCAAGTTACCATATTTACTCATATGACCACGTTTTGAACTTGGATATTTTGACTTGTCCAGAAGCCATGTTTTCAATAGACACTATCGAAAACTCAACGTTGAGATTTAATATCCAATTACCTCAAAACATTCATATGATGATATTATACTCTCATTTAATTAAATGGAGCCACGATGTCCATATCTATAAATGAAGTCCTCTATCGATTAACAAATGAATATCACCAAACTATCGAGGATAGACTATGCGATATAATCGTACTCATTGATAACTCAAATGATATCACTTGCAACCATAAGTCCATCATTTATCTCAGGATTAAGATAGACTCTCCGATTGTCCTGATAATGAAAAGACTATTATCTATTGACGGTTCTAGATAAAGCTTTTCATTGTGATCCAGTTCAATGCACCCAGTGCACTAGATCCTTTTGCTCGAAGACACTCCGATGATTTTAGACTCATCATATCTCATTTGATCCCATTCAAATGCTAGCAAAAGAATTCTACAACTTTAACAAGATAAAGGTGCCCAACCTTTAACTTAAGTTGTGAACAATATTCAAGACTAACTAAAGAATTGTGTCAACCACATACATATCCAGATGTACGAACAATTCTTCTTTTCCCATAGTCTTTAGACCTTATGATTATTTACTTTGACAATTATAATACAAACTATAAATGCTATACGATTTGTTAAACCAGAAATCACTTTATTAATATGAAAAAGATTGTTAATTACAATATTACACTCTTGCTATTGAGCATAATCCTAACAAGTTTAACCTAATATATTATTTTGTTTCATTGTTTTAATTAAATAAGAATTAATTAATTTATTAATTAATTGTTTAATTAAAGAAACAAATCTTTTCTAATCAGGAAATATATTTCGTAAAAGTAAAATTAAAAGACTTGTTTGATAAGGAAATAAATAATTAGTTTTATTTATTTAATCAAATAAGAAGTCTTTTTTTTATTTAGTCAAAATAAAAGAATAAAAGATCTATGAGTTGGATTAGGGTTTGATGTCTTAAAAACTAGATGGAAATTAGGGTGCAACATAAGTCTATGGTGGGCATGTGATTTCGGCAACCCTAGTTATTTCTAGGTTAGGATTTCGGCAACCCTAATAATAAAAGAAAAGAAAAAGCAAACTTAGGCCACCTATATATTAACAAGTATAGAATTTGGCCACTATAATATGGGTTCATGATACAAATTTCTTCTTCTTCTCAATTCATAGAAAGCTTTTTATTCTACTAAAAACAAAAAGGAGTGTTAGATTATTCTTTGATAGTATACTATTTGCTTATTCATCAATAAGCTTGTGTATACAATATCGATCTAGGTTCACGCGAGTTTCGATCATTAGATTGAGAACTCAAAAGTGACCGGAATAATCTTAGTCATTCTTTTGATTGTTTTTGTTACTAACAAAGAAAAGAAAAGTTTGTTTTGTCCATTCACAGGTTTGCAATTCAAAGAAAAGGGAGACCACGCTCCTAGGTGATCCACGTTCGTGCTAGGATTGAAGATCTTGCGGATTACCATCGACGTAAGTCAATCGGATCACGCGACAAAAGGTATTCTACTCTTTGTTATTATGTATGTTTAATTAATTAAAGGGTTTACGGTTCATAAAGGAAAATTTTTTAAAAGTCACTAAATCTAATTTTTAGTATCGCTTCCGCTGCGTGTACTTCTTTGGTAATTTTCCCAACACTAGTACTTTTCTTCTTCCATGATATATTGATCCAATCCCTGTATTTCTTGGTTTGGATTATAGGTCACTTGGCTAGCGCGGTAGGATTGGTAAACATAGCATAGCAGCAGTGAGCCGCTTGTTGATCTCCTCGAACTTCTCCTACCTTGGTTCCGACGGGAAACTTTAAGACATTGTGGTAGATAGACAATAATCCCCTAATTCTCGATAGGAAGGGTCTTCCAAGGATGGCATTGTAGGCAGAAGGGGTATCTACCACGACGAATTATGTCATTATGTTCTACTGGAGAGTGTATTCTTCGATTATTACCGGCAACCTATGAGATCCCACTGGCATCAATGAGTCCCCTATAAAGCCATACAAAGATGTGGTACAGCTATTGTAATAGTGGTTCTTCAAGTTGAGCTTATCATGAGCCCCTTTGAAAAGGAAGTCCGCACTATTCCAAGTATCAATTAGAACGTGGTAGACCTTGCAATTAGCTATCTGTACCGTAATCACCATGGGATCGTCATGTGGCTGAACTGTATTGTAGACATCCTCTTCTGTGAAAATGATCTGGGCAGAACGAGAGTATTCTTGGGATCCTCGGGTGACCCGAAATACGTCTTGATTGGCGGTAATCTTCGGGATCTTCCTAGCATGGTTCTTCCTTGAATTATTTGACGTTCTCGCTAAAGTAGGACCTCCACTGATGGTGTGGATGATCTAGACATGTTGCATCAGATCTTTCCTGTTATCCTTTCGTCTTTCCTCTGCTTCCTGCATCTCTCCCTGTACCTCCTTCCCCATTTTGATGCTATCCCGGACCTATTGCAAAAATTCAATTAAAAGTCCTCCCCTTACCAATCCTTCAATCTGGTTACGGAGGCTATAGCATTCCGATGTGTTGTGCCCTACGTCCTCATGGAAGTCACAGTATTTGTAACAATTTCTCTGGTCAGTCGGGATCTTAATGGGACCCGGCTTCCTAGCAAACCTTTGTTGTGGATGGCGAGGTATATGGTCTCTCGGGATGCATTGAAGAGAAGGGTGTAATGGTTGTACCGGTCTTCCTCTCTTTCCACCTGCGCTACCTCCCTTGGCAGCGGCGTTGCTCTTTGAGGGGGTACCGACCCCGATACGGGGCAGGAGGCTGTGGTAGGTAGGTAGACCAGTTTGGAGGATGATTGTGGTATTTCATTCTAGGTGCGGGTTTCAGAACTTCTTTTTTCTAATGCTTGACTTATTGGGCTTTATCCTGTTCAACATTGACTAGAAGTTGTTCATCTATGTCCACCAATTCTATTGCCCTATAATATGCCTCCTGGTAAGTTTCAGTTGGGTGTTTGGCGAATGATCGGAACAGTCTGCCAGCCCACAGGTTTCTTCTAAAATTTGCCAAGGTCTCCTTCTCAGCAAACACTCCTATCTAGATCACTTCTTATTGGAAGTTGTCTACATAGGACTTCAGTGTCTCAACCCATTTCTGAATTTAGGGACTAGAGTAGGATAGGGTCCTTAGGACGAGGCTTGATCCTCTGAAATTGAGCACAAAAATCTTTGGTGCGTTTTGTAAAAGAATCCACACTACCTTGGGGGAGTTTTCTAATCCAAGTCTTGGCACAATCCGTCAAAGTAGAAGGGAACATCCTGTACATTGCTGACCGGGAGACATTCTTAACCTCCATTTGATGGACAAAACTCTTAAGATGGCTCACGAGGTCCTCTGAACCAGAATACTTTTCAATAGGCATTTTGAACTTGGGGGGCAATTCCGCTTCCCGAATTCTCCTTAAGACGGGTGCGTTTATTTCCCAGAGGGTTTTTTCAGGTACCCCGATGCTTTCCCTTTCTTAGCTCCTCGAGTTCCTTTGCCATCTTGGCCATTCAGTCTTCAAGGGGTCGGGGTGATATGTGTCTGGATCGGGCTACGATTCCTTCATTATCTGAGGTTTCGGACCTTACAGTTACCTCTTGGCACTTCTCCTTTTTGGATCGGCTACCTTACGGGTTCATTTTGGGTCCGGTATTACCTCTTGTATCGGGCTGCGGAGTCCTCCCCCTTCCTGTTGGTTTAGCTGTTGGTTAATTCCTCTTGGGAGGGATGTTGAATGCTGCCTTCACTTGTTGGGGTCTGAAACTTGCTAGGAGATCCGGGATTGGAGGTGAAGGTGGAAGTGGAGGTCTGAGACTGTCAAAAACCGGTACCCGGTCCAGATTATCCTGCGGCCTTGACAGTTTCGAAGGGTATCCCCTGGGCTGTCATTCGGAGGTGGACACTTTCTATATAAGCACCAGCCTGCTGTTCTAGGATATCCCGATTGACTCCCTGGATAGCCAGATCTAGAGGATTACGACTTTGCTCTGGTGGAGGGACCGATGCCGGGTTATTGTTTCTAGCTCCCATGCCCTGTTTCTGGACTCTTTAAGTAGAAGCAATGGAGTGAGGTCCCGAATGGTCGGGCTGTCTTTGGGAAGATATGAGTCTCATCTTTCTGCTAGCGGGATTGTGCTAAGTTACTTTTGATAATAGGAGGGAAGTAAGGTTCCCATAGACAGCGCTAAAAAGTGTTAACCGAAATTTACCAACGATGTTGATTTACAATTGACGTCATTCAATGGACCACTATCAAAATTGACCACGGTCAGAGGGTTATCACGTAGTTCGATACCTATGATTTCAGTAAGCACAATTCAATATAGTTGATGGTCAAAAACAATAGTACAATCGTTTCTATTATATTATGGTGGAGAGGAATATAATGAATGGCTTTTACATAACATGAATGTAATCTTTAACAATATTCTCCACTGGTCACTGTAGACAAAGTTTGACACAGTCGGCGGTGGAGATCTCGTGCATGTCAATTAGTAGAAAAAAGTTGTGTCTTTAGGGTTTCGAAAGAATCGATCGTTTCATAATTGAGTATAATGTTGTATATATAGGTCCCATTACTTGCCATGCACTCCTTTAACTTCGGTCTAGGGTTTCAGGGATTATAGGACTTTCCTTAGCGATAAGCGAAGATATCGTGTGGAATCTAATCCCTAAAATCAAATGATTCTTTCTTGGGTGGATTCTACCAGAAACTGCTTTAAAATAAGACTCTTAAATGTTAGGAATGAGTCCTTCTATTTAATGATAAAAAAGATGGCATTTTAATGTCCTTCTTTGTAGCTTTAAACCTTGGCATCGTCTTTACCTAATACTTGGATTGTTTGACGAGCTAGTTCTTTACGATATCAGGGTGTTTAGGTGTCAAGGTACCTCGACGCCCTTCTTCTTATTGTATCATGATTCCCACTGGTGCCCTGGTCACTTCGGTTTTAGGACACCGGTTAATGCTGTGGTGAGGTATCGGGATAACATGGTGGCGGGGTTCCTAGTCTATTTAGGAGAGGGATACCCGGTCCATGCAGAGGCGGGATACCCAGCCCACATGGGAGCGGGATATTAGAATGGTGTAGTGTGGTTTACGGGGTTTTCATACTTTTCATCTTGCTTCGGCGTTTTTGGGTATATACCCCGATATGTCGGTCCGGATTTTCTCTAAGAGGTAGGCGGATGATACCTGTTTAAACACTTCTTCCTTGATTTATGGGTGAAAAATTCTTCTTTGGTTCATGACCATTTTTAGCGGTTAACAGTAACTTAAACATATTTTGGGAATTAATTAAATTACATGATTATTTAATTGATAAATTAAATGTTATTAAATAATATGATTATTTAATTAACATATTAATAATTAAGAACTATTAATTTTTATTTGGAGGTTTCAATTTCAAACCTTGACAAGAGCAAAAGAATAAATTAATAAGAGATTATTTTAATTTTTTTGATGAAATTAGACTGACATAAGAGGGAAAAACATCACAAGAGATCATATGCTGAAAAACCCAAGACAGTATCCATAAATGTAAAAATAAAGGAAAAAAGAAACAAAAGGATCAGGAAAACAAAACAAAACAAAACAGAGGATATAGCCCCAAAAAACCCAAAGTCACGTAGTGCAAACAAGAAGAAAAAATAACTAGGACAACCTGAAGGATTCTTTACCCATACAATCATTATCAACTAATTGAGAACAGAACGAAGAAATAGAGGTCCACCACAATTCAGACGGAACACCCAAAGCGTCCTTAGAGAGAACATTCGCCCTTGGTTACCTTCTCTAAGGATGTGAGAAACCTGGAACTCCTTATGCGAGATCTGATAAATATAACACTGCCAATCTTGACGAACACACCGGGTAACCTTATCAGACCTTTCAGAAAGAAGTTGGACGACATAAGAAGAGTCACTCTCGAGCCAGATCCTATGCCAACCCAACCTCCACGCATAATTGATGGCTAAAGAAGCAGCAAAGAGCTCAGCCTCCAAAGCAAAAACCTGACCAAGGCAGACTGCAAAACAGGCTTTAATAAAAGATCTGTAAGTCTGTAAAACCCCTATAGCCCCTCACACCAGAAGAACCTAAAGTAGTCCCATCCATGTTAACCTTGATCCACCCTGGAGTCGGAGGCGACCGGACAACACTCATGATAATTTGAGCCTTACTAGGACGACCACTGAGGCCAAACCGAAGGAGGATCAGCAAATCATCAACACAGTTACGCATGCAGCCGATCCTCAAACTGTTCGTGTCATAGAAAGAGCGCCAAACAAAAGAAAGACCTACCCTGCAATCAACAGGCTTCCCATTAAAAATCCACTGATTACGGGTATACACACACTTCAAACCATGGCATGAATGACAGCTCTCCCAAAAAATCCTAATCTAATCACTGAAAGAAACAGACATGGTCTGATAGAAGAAAGAGCCCCAAGAGTCAGTAGAGACACGCCTTTGAAAAGCAGAAAAAATCGCCACCTAAAAAGTAGCAACAAGAGGGCACTTACGAAAAAGGTTGTCTACAGTCTTCGCATCCCTCCTCCATAGGACCTGAGCAATGTCATGAAACATCCTAGAGTAAGCTGCCTTAAAAGAAACCCTCCCGATCCTATAATGAGGCCACACCAAATAATCAGTCATGGAGAAATAACAATTTCCTCAATCTGAAAATAGAGATCCGGGAATCTAGCACGAAAAAGCTCTTTTAAAACCCATCTACCATCCCCGATTGAAATCTGAAACCCTAGCATGAAGGTGTATGACCACAAAATCAAGGATACCAAGAAGATCTACAATGGGCACCCCCAAAAATTTCTCTAGGAGTCTTTCCCAATAAGTCAGATACCATCCTTAAGAAACTTAGCATAGATAGACTTAAAAGAAGTCCAGATGCAGGAGGTCATGTAGCTACCCTAATGTTTCTACAATTGCTTAATATATCTCTCACGCAAAAAAAAAAAAAAAAAAAAAATTAAAGCAAAACTGTTAGAAGTTATAAACTTCCAAGTAAGCTTCTGAAGTAAAGAATCGTTCAACAATGCTAGATCTTTCAAACCAAGACCGCCTAGGGCATAGAGTCTACAACAATGTTTCCAATCAACGCGGACCAACTTGGAGTCCTCATAAGAACCAATCCATAAGAAATTTCTGATCTTCTTAGTAATCATCTGGATACGGGAAACCTGATACTTATAAACCATGAAAGAGTGAACAAAAGAGCTAGTAATCACCGAACGAATCAAAGTAGCTCGACCAGCCATAGAAAGGGACTTACATCAACAATGGGCATCAAAAGAGACTTCCTAGGCTTGCCCCGGAACAAAGGAACTCTCACATAAGAAAATGGAAAATGACCATTCTGCATCCCAACTAAAGACTGAAGAGAACTGATCTGGGTAGCAGAAACAGATGACCAGAAAAAGATGGAGGATTTACTCAAGTTAACAAGTTGACCCGAAATGTTTCCATAAACAAAGAAAACATTCATAACATTCCTTAGATTATTAGTCATGCCTTTACAAAAAATAAACACATCATCGGCATACAACAAATGAGTGGGAGCAGAAAAGCCCCTCGTAGAGGATATAGGCAAAGGACGATCAGACACCACCATTTTAGAAAGTAACCGATTATGAAAATCCTCCACAATGCTAAAAAGAAGAGGAGAAAGAGGATCCCCCTATCTAACCCCTCTCGTGCATCTAAAATAATTAGTGGGAGAACCATTAATCAAAACCGACAGTCTTGAAGAGCCAAGAATGCTACCAATCCAATCCAATCGATGAAGATTTGAGAAAAACCAAAAGCACATAGCACACCGCATAGAAATTTCCAATCAAGAGTATCAAAAGCCTTCAATCTTCATAGCCACACTACCCCCATAGCATTTCTTATGAAGCATGTTAACACAATCAGAAGCGAGAGCAATACAGACCTAAATGTGTCGATCTCTGATGAAACCAAATTTTTGAGGAGAGACATTACGAGCAGCCACCTATGCTAAGCTGTCGGCCAAAATTTTGGAGGAAATCTTGAAAAGAAAGTTACCAAAAACAATAGGGCGAAACAAATCCATAGAGATTAGAATTCAGACCTGGGGCAACCATACCAGAATGGAAAAAAATCCTAAACTATAAGAATCACATCTCTACCCACAATCTCCCAAGAGCGCTAAAAGAAACGACTAAAGAAGCCATGGGGCCCAAGCGCCGAAAGAGCATCCATGACGAAAACATCATCATGGATAATGTCGGCAAAGGGAATAGAGACTAGAAGCGAGTTCTCCTCATGAGAAACCAAAGAGGGAACAATGTTATCAATAATAAAAAGATCCTGATCAGTTTGAGTAGAATCCGAAGAGAATAAATCCTCATAGAATCTGACAATGTGCTCTCTGATAATAGAATGATAATCTAAAATAACACCATCAATCGAAAGAGAAGACAAAACGCCCTGACACTTCATTCACTTGATCGTGGAATGAAAAAAAACTGAGTTACGATCCCCATTCTTCAACAACTTCATGCGGGCTCTATCACGAAAGAAACACTCCTGCCTACGTAAAAGCATATCAAGATCATGATGAGTGCGTGACTCTATCAAAAAAAGATCCTCAGAAAAACCCAAATCAGATATTTGACTCTGAACAGAATGAAGCTTAACCGATTTCCTAGAGATATTAGCTTTGAGATCACCGAAAACCTCCCAATTCTAAGACTTGAGAGCTTTCTTTAGATTCTTAAGCTTACCAATAACAACCTATAGGGGATGACCAAAACAAGGAATGCCCAACGCCCTGCGAACCAGGTTCATGAAATAAAGATGCTTTGAAAACGAAAAGGCCTAGAATGAGAAACCTGAGATTCAGATAAACGAATCCGAAGAGGACAATGATCAAAAAATCGATGAGGAAGATCCACACAGGAAATATCATACCAATAGAAAGCGCAACCCTCAGAAACCAAAAAGTTGTCCGATCTCCAACCCATGTAAAATGAGCACCCTAAGAACGAACACCAATCAGATTGCAATCGTCAATCATTGATTTAAAATCCTCACAAGAACCTCTAGTAGGAGAGTGAGACCCCAAACACTCATGAGCACCCAAAACATCATTGAAATCACCCACCACCAACCAAGAAGAAGAAAAAGAACTAAGCATCTCCCGATAAGAGAACCAAAGCATCTGACGAACCGTGGCAGAGGTACTAGCGTAAACAAAAGAGTACCAATGTGTCAGAGACCCAAAAGAAATAGAGACTGTCAAATGTTAATCCTTACATAAAACTATTTGAGTGTTTGTAATAGAATCACAAGCAAATATCCAAATAAACGGAATCAAACCACCTCTATCATTCATGCCCAATAAATAAAGACCAAGAGAGTACCAAAACCTGGCAGAAATCAAATCAAAAGCCACTATGGGCTCTGAAATGCAAACTAAAGAAGGCCGATGAGAACAACTTAAATCTTTGAGAACTCGTTTAGTAGAGTTGTTCACAATACCACGGCAGTTCCTATAAAGGTTACTAATAATGTGAACTGTTGGGAGGAGTCTGAATCTCGGACTTAAAAGACTCCAATCTACTTTTGATAATCGTGAACCTCTGATCCACCTCATTAATATCTGAAACCTTTACTTCCATTTGGTCAGGCTAAGGAGCGACTGCGACAAAACCAAGCTTAGCATGAGAATTTGTCAAAAATGACTCCGAAAGCTCGACTAGAGAAGAGCTGATCTCATGTTCCCGAATAAGTCTTTCCACAGACTTACTAGGATCACCTGAAGGCCAAGATTCCAAAATAGGACCACCGGAAGAAACAACAACAACAGAGGGATGTGTCGAAACCTTATGTGGCAAGAGGCTAGGCAAAGATTCCATAAAAGGACCACCCGAAGAAACAAAAATAGATGGAGGAGGAGAAGCCTCACGAGGCAAGAGACTACAGACCTGCTGAAGGTAAAGGGATTGGAATCGAGCCCACAACCGTAGAAAAGGACCTGAAAGAGAGATACATATAGAGGACAGAGACGAAGCTGAAGGAGGACCTAAATAGGTTGAATGATAAACAACCTCTAAATCAACATACCCCAAAGCTTGAGAAATAACAGCAAAAACATTGGATATCGAGACCTCTTAGACCGACCTATCTATCAGACGATAAACCATCTACGAAGACCGTGGGCGAAATAACTAAAAAACAGGCTCCTCAACAGAACCCTTAGCCATTGGCTGATGAGAATTTTCGGCACTAGCAATAGGAACCTTAAGATTTTTTCAGTGACAAGAGCTAGATAGATGGACAATAAAAGAGCAAACGGAGCAAAATGATGGCAAGTTTTCATACTCAACCGAAATGAAAGAGCTATACAACTCGCCTCTCTCTAAAAAGACCGAGGATGGAAGTAGAACGGAAATGTAAACATCCACTAAAACCCTGGTAAAATGGCAAAAATCCCCATCAATTGTAGCATTATCTATTCTCATTGGAACTCTAATACATCTAGCTAAATCATGAATGATCTTCAGATGCCAGTATTCCCAAGAAAGGTCATAAAACCTAACCCAAATCTGCGCATTAGTGGACTTCTGCAAAGAGGGGTTAAAATCCGGAACCCAAGGCTAAAGGCAGAGAACCCCTTACTTCAGATTAACAGAACCTAAACCCCAAACCTAGTTCTTGTCTTTAAGAGACTTCAAAATAATCTAGAAATAGTCTTTCCCTAAAGATATAGTCTCCAATTAGCTGAAATCATCCAAATCTTAATAAGCTTAGCCTTAAGGTTAGCAATTTTCCAAGGACGCTCACCACTCAAAAGAACCACACGTCCGATTAGTGTATTCTTGCGTAAGTCCAGTCTGGATTGATAAGCCAACGAATCAACCCGAAAAGACACATAACCTCCCTTTTTCAGAGGCCCAACTGCCATAGGAAAGAGTTGAATAAAATCTGGTGAACATTTCAAAAGATCCGCATAGGACTTGCTACCCATAGAAACCATATTAGAATTTAAAACAAGGCCCTGAACGGATCCTCTAACACTGATCGTGATATTACACAAAACCGATCCTATACCATAAATAGGAATAGAAATAAGCGAGGAGGAACACAAAGTAACCACCAAAACCATGGGATTCTCAACGATACCAAGAATGGAATGAGAAGCCATAAATTGAAGCACAAGCGAAGCAATCGAAAGAGGAGATGAAGAGAATAAATAGAAAAATAAATAAACAATCAAACAAGAGATCTAACTAAGAAAGAGAGTGTTATCCAACTAAAGCAAACAACAAACGGCAGCAGCAAATAGCAGCGTGACAGTAGCGTGGATCAGTAAACAGCAATGCAATCACCACACAGCAGCAAGATACAAAGAAAAAGTGTGGTGGCCAGCTGTAGCAAATCAACAAACACCAACGATAACAACAAACAACAGTGTGGATCAGCAACAACAAATAGAAAACACCACGCAAAAGACACCTGTTCAACAGGCCATGTTTACACCAACGGGAACAACACTCACATTCACACAGCAGCAAACAAACTGACGCATCCAGAAGAATAGCGAAAGTAGCGACCAGAGGTAACAGGGGCATCAGCTTGAACCAGAACCAACATGCAGCAAAAATCAGACCAACCATCGCTAGACTCGTAACAATAACCTGAACCTGCATCAATCAGAATCGGTAACCTAAAGTCGACCAGAATAAGCTAGGATGGGCAAGAACTATTAACCAAAAGATAGGACAAAGAAAGAGGAGACCAACGACACCAACGTGAACACCGAGAAGAGACCGGAGATGATGCCGGCAGCAACAAGCAAGCAAGCCCCACCTAGGTCCCCTTGCAAACCCTAGAGAAACCCTAGAAGAGAAAATCAATCGTATTTTTCATGAAATAAATTATCCCAGAGATTATTTTTATTTGCTTTAAAGAGGTCAAAGGTTCAAACCCTAGTGGTGACCGAATTAAAAAGGATTTATAATCCTATTTTGACTTACTTTACTAAACCATAGGATCCTAGTATATAAGATACTTATCAGGAAAAATAAACTAACATAAACCTAATTGAGAATAGGGTGGTGCGGCAACATAGAGAGGAAAAGAAAAAAAAATATTTTTTTTCTTCAAAAAGGGTTGGCCGAATTCATCAAAGAAGACAAGGTGCAGTCTTCCAGATCTCTAAAGCCTCCATTCAAGTACTCCCGAAATCTGTGACATGCTCACACACACAGTTGCTAGTTCGCGGGACATAGCTAGGAAGGCTTAGTGGTGAAAGATCAAAAGGAAAACAAAGGAGTGTTCTTCAAAGGCATGTGAAACTAATAGTACACAGTGTGTATAGAACTATCTAGATGGGGGTGAATAGATTTTATCCAATTTTACCCAATTTTCGATATAAGTCAATATTACGAAAATATCTCAAACTAGACAAAACAAAATATCAAGTGTAATGAGTGCGGAATTAAATAACACAAGATATTTACGTGGAAACCCTCACAGGAAAATCCGTAGGCTATTATGTGCGGCACACATGAACCTCGAATCCACTGATGGTAAAGGAGATTACAACCTAATCCCGGTTAGTAACTCACTACCGCTACCTAATCCCGATATAAGTGAACCTAGTCCAATTGCTTGTGATTTACGCTACCTAATCTTGGAAGCTACACAAGTCTTACTTCTCAATGAAGAGATAATGTGTCCTATGTGAATATATGATGATATTCTAAGAGAAAACAAAGCTAGGGAACCTTAGATGCTTATCTAGAATGATAATATGACAATTAATTCATTCCTAGATATCAATGGTAAAAGACATGTAAAAAAGCTTAGCTAAACATAGATTATGAAAACGTAGAAAGCTATCACAATACAACACTCAATCAATTTACCACATACACTCTCTATCTTGTAACTAGAATAATATTCAAGAGCATACAAGTGATATAAGAGATGGCTTGCTAAGAAAGACAATAAAATTAGATGAAGTTAGTGAAAAACTTACCAAGCAAGATGTGATGATGGAAAACCATGTATAGATGCATCCTATATGGTCATTAAGATGCTATGTGGACTTTGATGCACAAAGGTGTTAGGATTATGCTCAATAGCAAGATTGTAATAATGTAATTGACAATCTTTTCATATTAATGAAGTGATTTCTGATTTATCAAATCTTATAGCATTTATAGTTTAATTATTATAATTGTCAAAGTAAATAATCATAAGGTCCAAAGACTATGAGATATAAAGAATTGTTCGTACATCTGGATATGTATGAGGTAGACACAATTCTTTAATTAGTCTTGAGTAATGTTCACAACTTAAGATAAAGGTTGGGCACCTTTACCTTGTTAAAGTTGTAGATTCTTTTGCTAGCATTTGAGTGAGATCAAATGAGATATGATGAGTCTAAAATCATCTAAGTGTTTTTAAGTAAAAGAATCTAGTTCACTAGGTGCATTTAATAGGATCACAATGAAATACTTTATCTAGAACCGTCAGTAGATAAAAGTTTTTCATTATGATGGCAATTAGAGAGTCTATCTTAATCTTGAGATAAATGATGGACTTATGATTACAATTGTTATCATTTGAGCTATCAATGAGTTCAATTATATAGCATAGTCTATCCTCGATAGTTTGGTGGTATTCATTTGATAATCGATAGAGGACTTCATTTATAGATATGGACATCGTGGCTTCATTTATTAAATGAGAGTGTAATATTATCATATGGATGGTTTGAGGTATTGGATATTAAATCTTAACGTTAAGTTTTAGATAGTGACTATTGAAACATGGCTTCTAGACAAGTCAAAATATCAAAGTTCAAAATGTGGTCATATGAGTAAATATGGTAACTAGGAGAGCTATAGGCGGTCTATGAGCTCTTGGCGATTACTGATATTATTCGCGAGGATACACTATCTCCAATAAGATTGTCTGGGGTTTGAATGAGAAACATTTACTTGTTGTATCTTTATTTAAGAGTACAGTTTTAGCTCTTTAGTGAAATGAGCTAAAATTAATAGATCGAACCGAAGTGAATCATTTGTTGATTGTGATTGGGTTGTTTCTATTGAAGCTTAAATTTAGATGGCCCGCCAAGATCCTCGATCCACACGGACTTGCATGGATCATTTGATATATTCTACCGGACTAATTATGGGTCCATCTAGAATTGTACTTAATATATTAAGAATTTAATTTGCACAATATTTATTTAATGGGCTGTTAAATTATATTGATATATTAATGACAGGCAAGTGGGTTTGTTTCTTTTAGTAAGAATGAGTCTAGTTCACATGTGGGCTTTTTATTAAAGTGTAATGGATTTAATAAAATGGAAAAACAATATGTAAGCCCATATATATATATGTTGGTCGGCTAGGTTAAATAAATAGCCTATTATATTGTTTTATTTTATTATTTAATTAAATGGGAATTAATTAATTAATTAATTAATTAATTAAGAATCAAAATCTTTTTCTGAATAGGAAATATGTTTTCTTAGTATTTTACAATTGTTGGTAGTATAATAAATATAAAAGACTTTATTTGGTAAGTAGATAAATAAAATGAATTTATTTATCTAGTCAAATAAGGAAGTCTTTGATATAGTCACAAATACACAAAAAAGTTGGATTAGGGTTTGGAATTCTAAAGAATGGTAGGAGTCATTGGTGCAAATACAAATCCTTTTCAATTAAGGATTTCGGCCAACCCTAAAAGAAATAGGGGAAGATTTTCGGCCAACCTTATTCTTTTTAGGGAAGGATTCGGCCACCCTTTAATTGCTTGATAGAGAAGTATTTTTCTAGAGTTTGAAAAATAGAATCCATCTCTTAGAGTTGTGTGAGAAAATTCGGCCAAAGTGAGAAAGCGAGAAGAATGTTTCTATTTCGATAGTTCACTTGTAGCTTTTACATCAAAAGGATTGGTGCACAATTTCGAATTAGGTTCACGTGAGTTTCGATCAAAAGATTGATAATTCAAAAGTGACCGGAACGTTCTTTATTATCTCTTGGAAGTTTTGTGACTAACGAAAAGGAAAAAGTTTTTTGTTATCCATCCTCAGATACTTAATTCAAAGAAAGGGAGACCACGCTCCTAGGTGATCCACGTTTGTGATTAGATTGGAAGATCTTGCAGATTACCATCGACGCAACATAAATCGGATCATTCGACAAAGGTACGGTACTTTTGCTTATATTCTAATTTAATTAAGGGTTAAGGTTCATCTTTTTAAATGGAAATATTTTGTTAGATACTAAACCAATTTTTCGCATTCCGCTATGCATATAAACCCGTTTTTTCCTACAATTGGTATCAGAGCCTTGATTGTACCCTTGATTAATTAATGTATGTACATACGTGGATCTATTTCTTTTTGTTGATTATATGCATGTTTTAGAAAGAGATGGCTCTCTAGATATTCTCATATATAATTACATGTGGAATGTATGGATTTATATATGTTGTTTTAAAGTGACTTGTTGTTGCTCGATTTTGGTCATAGAATTTCAATGTATTTTTGTTTCAGAATTATAAGAAGAAGAGTGGTCTATTATCACTATAATTCATTCTTAGTAGTTGTTAAGTTTTTCTATTATATTTTTGTAATGTAAATAATACTGTTTTTTATTGTATTAAAATAGTGCAGTGATTAAAAAAAAAAAAAAAACCCTGCAGTTATTTATTATTAAATACTGCTGTAATATATATTCAAGTGTCGAAGATTCGAAGAATTGAATAATTGGGAGCAACCGGAACAAATGTGGAATCGTGCGCACCATAGCGACATGCGCGCGTGCACGTTAGCGCGCAGCTGCACATGTCATTTCATGGGCTGTGCACGACAGCCCTTTATGGTGCTATGGGGTGCGCACGCCCATGGGAGGCAGCCAAGGGTTGCTCATATAGTTGATGTTCGCATGAAGACTTGTTCGCTAAGAAAGGAGTTTTTGTATTCCAAACAAATGTAATTTACTTGATTTTCTAGGATGGACCAAAATTGTGGCTATTTATTTTCCGTAAATATTACAATATTTGTTGTTGTAAGATAACATGTCATATAGAATAGGACTGCCACTCATATATCTCTTTTGGTATGAACATGCATTGAATGATTTAGGTATCTAATTGGCATCTAGATAACTTGGTAAATAATTTTATGCAATTTAATCACACGCCTTAAATAATTGAGAGGGAGAAGGTGTTTTCAAACACCTATGGCCTCCAAGGTTAGTTGAGCTTTATATTTTGTGTGATAACCCCCCAAGGGGTATCCAAGAATGGAATTTAGCAAGATACTTCCTTACAAAGATAGACTAGACAATTAACTCAAACAAGATCTACTCTCAAATGAGGGATTTTCGTGAGAGAAAATTGAAGGTCGATATCTTGGTAACACACTCAATGTGGTTTTATTGATATCCTCCCAAGAGTTCTTGTCAATAAAATCACAAGGCTAAAATTGAAAACACTGGTTGTTTTGTTAACAATTAGGTGAGACCTAGTCCAACTAGTAAATGGTGCGAACTCCCAAAGGAGGCGTAACATTTATGGATGTGGGATCATCGTTGAATTTTACGATTGAATTATTTATTTAATTCAAGATAAATAATCGAAAGTGTTTTATCATGATTATTTACTTATATATATATATATATATATATATATATTTTTATTTAGAAATCATGACCCCATCCCTAATGAACATCTTGAAAGATAACACTTTAACTGGTGATAATTACGTCCTATGAAAAAGGAAATTGGGTTGTTGCTGCAAGCTGAAAAACATAAATTTGTTTTGATTACTCCTAATCCACCTGCTCCTAATAATGAATCTAATATGATGCAAAGAGATGAGTATGAGCAGTGGAAGACCTCCGATGATATGGCCAAAGGTTACGTTATGGCAACTATCTCTGACGTGTTGCAACAGCAGCATGAAGGAATGGGGTTTACTGTTGATATAATGATGTCTCTCGAGGAGATGTTTGCTATGAGGTCCAGGACGACTAAGAGAGAGGCAATGACTGCTTTCATGAATCTTAGGATGAAACCTGGACAGGCTGTGTGATGAAAGTCATAGCAAATCTCAACATTGCTGAACTAAATGGTGTTGAGATAGATGGTGAGACAAAAATTGACATGGTTGTCAACTCAATATTAGATTCCTTTGATCAGTTCAAGTTGGAGTACACCTTGAACAAAAAGGAATACACCTTGTAGGGCCTAATGCAAGATATTCAGAGCGTTGAAAAGATCCTTGTGAAAGGCAATAGTCAAGAGATTCATTTGGTTGGTAAAGTTGCTACTGTTAAGACCCGTCAGAAGGTTAAGAAACAATAGAAGAAAAAGCAACTTGGGTCTACCAAGAAGGAAACCAAGAAAGTAACCAAGATCATAGGGAAATGCTTCCTTTGTGGTGAAAAAGGACATTGGAAAAGAAATTGCCCAAAGTCCCAGAACAAGAAGGAAGAAAGTAATGTTAATTATCTTGAAACATGTTTTATGGCAGATTCTACATATTCTTGGATCATAGACTCTGGAGCCACTAATCATGTTTGTTATTCCTTACAGGGGTTCCAAGAAAAGAGAAGGCTGAATAAGAATGAAATCAACTTGCGCTTGGGCAACAGAACGTTAGTGTCTGCAAGTGCAGTGGGTGATATTGGAGTTTATCTAGATTCTAGTAGGCATTTAGATTTGATAGACGTTTATTATGTACCTCAATTCAAGAGGAATTTAATTTCAATTTCTTGTTTAAATAAATTTGGATAATCGGTTACTTTTAATAAAGTTTTTATTATTAGTAAGAATGACAAAATTATTTGCAAAGGTGCATCGGAAAACGATTTATTCTTTCTACGTAAAAATATCTCTTACTCATTAGACACAGAATTAACGGGAACTAATCATAAAAGTAAAATTATCAAAAGATGAAACCTACCTATGGTATTTGCGCCTAGGTCATATTAACCTTAATAGGATTAAAAGATTGGTTAGTGATGGACTTTTAAGTGACTTTAAGGTTGATGATCTACCAACTTGTTAATCTTGTTTGGAAGGTAAAATGATTAAAAGGTCATTCATGACCAAAGGTGCAAGAGCCACTGAATGTTTAGGATTAATACACACTGACGTATGTGGTCCTATGAGCATTCAAGCTAGAGGTGGATATGAGTACTTCAACAATTTCATAGATGATTGCTCTAGATTTGGCTATGTGTATCTCATGAGACATAAGTCGGATGCTTTTGACATGTTCAAAGCATTTAAAGCTGAAGTAGAAAATCAGCTTGAGAAACACATAAAAGTCTTGAGATCTGATCGTGGTGGAGAATATCTGTGTGGTGAGTTTCAACAATATCTTATTGATAATGGGATAGTTTCTCAGCTTTCTACACCAGGTACACCTCAACACAATGGGGTATTAGAAAGGAGAAATAGAACTCTTTTGGACATGGTTAAGTCTATATTGAGTTATTCAACGCTTCCTAAATCTTTTTTAGGATATGCTTTACAAACTACAATGTACATTCTAAACGATGTACCATCTAAGTCGGTTTCTCAAACACCGCATGAGTTTTGGACTAGGCTAAAACCTAGTTTACAACACTTTGTTAAAATAATAAAGAAAATAGGAGAGAGAGGGAAAGAGAATCGGACACAGAATCTATAATACCCCCGTGTCACCTCTACTTACATGCATGCCCCTGCCGGATCTAGTTATAACTGCCATGTGGTGTCTTAACAAATTAGTTGTGATAACACCTGAATGTTAAATTGTCTTTTTAAGTTAATAATCAAGTGAATATTAAAAAAGATGGCCTTTAGTCCATGGGTTTAGGATTACCTCGTTAAAATTAATTTTGTGTTTGATAACTGATGAGAAAATTATAAAATACGAAAAAACGATTCCAGACAGCAATTCCAAGATTCACCATATTATGGTTGCATGTGCAATGGATGCACCCTTTTTTTCCCCCCCTTAAGTTTATATTTTTGTTGTCATATTCTTCCGGTCCCTATCATGCACAACTCTTTGGTATTTGTTTAAGTCTGTAGATATCAAGGTTTGTGCTGAATCTTGCAGCTCATTCTGATACCACTGTTGCGAGGATGCTGGTTGGGAACAAATGTGATTTAGAGAACATCAGGGCTATGAGTGTTGACGAAGGGAAAAATCTAGCAGAAGAAGAAGGATTATTCTTCATGGAAACATCTGCTTTAGATTCAACGAACGTTAAAAAGGCTTTTGAGCTTGTTATTCGAGATATCTACAACAATGTCAGCAGGAAGGTCCTAAATTCAGATACTTATAAGGCTGAATTATCTCTCAACAGGGTATCCCTCGTAAAAAATGAAAATGATGGGTCAAAGCAAACGCAAAGTTATTTTTCTTACTGTTAAAGTTGATGTCGGTTCTTACATGGTCCAGAAAGTGTACAATTTGTGGACTTTTCAAGGTTTGTTTTTATAATTACAATTCAATTAGTTTGTTGGTTTGCTTTCTTTGTTTCATAAATTGATGTCTTTTGGTGTTGTTTAATGACCACATAAGATGATATTATTATAGAAATGATTTATTATATTTCATTCAAGAGAAAAATAGTAAACTTTGTGCTCCAAATGCAAGAAACTCTTTTGGATATTTGGTTGTCTTGCACATTTGTTGAAAGGAAAGACAGAAAAGATGGAGTCCCGTTCGGAAACATGCATATTTGTGGGGTATCCAAAAGGAACTAAAGAATATTATTTCTATAGTCCTTCAAATCTTAAAGTATTTGTTTCGATAATTTCTAAATTTCTAAAAAAGGACTATATGAATGAATTTGTGCCTAAAAGTATAATTGTCCTGAATGAGATGTCAGGAGATACAATTCCACAAGAGGTTTCAAAACCTAACCCAATTGTAAGTTCTACACCATTACAAGATAAACAACCTACCATTACTCGTCGTAGTGGGAGGATTAGAAATCAACCCGAGAGATACATCGGTCTAGGAGAATCAGTGGAGTATCTCCCGGATGACGATGATCCCTACACGTATAAGGAAGCAATAGAGGATGTTGATTGTCGCCATTGGCAAAAGGCAATGCAATCTGAAATTGAATATATGTTCAATAACAAAGTCTAGTCTCTTGTAGACTTGCCTAAAGCGATAAAACCCATCAGGTGCAAGTGGGTATACAAGAGGAAAAGAGGAATGGATGGAAATGTGGAAACCTTCATAGCTAGATTAGTAGCTAAAGGTTACACATAGAAGGAAGGTATCGATTATGAGGAAACCTTCTCTCCTGTGGCCATGCTTAAATCCATTAGGATTCTCTTATCCATTGTAGCATCTCTAGACTTAGAGATTTGGCAAATGGACGTCAAGACAGCTTTCCTTAATGGAAGTCTTGATGAAAGCATCTATATGATGCAACTAGAAGGATTCATTGAAAAAGGCGAAGAGGAAAGGGTATGCAAGTTGCAAAAGTCCATATATTGACTAAAGCAAGCATCTAGATCCTGGAACATAAGGTTCAATCAAGCTGTGAAAAGTTTTGGATTTATTTAAAACCCTGACGAACCCTGTGTATACAAAAGGATTAAAAGCGACATGTTGGTTTTCCTCATTCTTTATGTTGATGATATACTACTCATCGAAAACGATGTAGGTGTATTGACATCGGTAAAAGAATGGTTAGCAAAACAATTTGATATGAAGGACTTAGGGGAAGCAAGTTATATTCTTGGTATCCAAGTAATAAAGGATAGAAAGAATAGAACGATTGCCTTATCCCAAGCTTCATACATTGATAAAATCTTGTCTAGATTCTCCATGCAAGATTCCAAGAAAGGTATGTTACCATTTAGACATGGAATCAAACTTTTTAAGGAACAAATTCCTAAAAATGAGCATGAAGAGCAATTCATAAGTGGAGTTCCATATGCCTCGACAGTTGGAAGTCTCATGTATGCAATGCTCTATACTAGACCAGATATTTGTTTTGCTGTTGGCATAGTTAGTAGGTTTCAATCGAAATCTGGCCCTGATCACTTGACGGCAGTCATGCATATTTTCAAGTATCTCAAGAGAACTAGGGATTATATGCTTATATGCTCTGGAGGAGATTTAATTCATGTTGGGTATAAAGATTCTGATTTCCAGTCGAATTTTGACTCCAAAAAATTCTCATCAGGATCTGTGTTTACTATTGGAGGAGGAGCAGTCATATGGAGAAGTATCAGGGAATCATGTATTGCTGATTCCACCATAGAGGTTGAGTATGTTGCTACATGCAAATCTGCCAAAGAGGCTGTTTGGCTCTGCCAATTCTTGGTTAACTTGGAAGTGGTTCTTGATGTGAATAAACAGATCACTATTTACTGTGACAACAGTAGAGCAATGGCTAATTCGAGAGAACCAATAAGTCATAAGAGAGGTAAACACATTGAAAGGAAGTATCATCTTTTAAGGGAGATTGTGCGTAGGGTTGACCTAACAGTTATCAAAATTGTGTCAGTAGAAAATCTAGCGAATTCCTTCACAAAGGTTCTACCTTAGAGGAGTTTTGTTTGGCACCTAGAGAACATAGGAATGAGAGATATGACACACTTGCTGTAGCACAAATGGGAGATTGTTAGGATTATGCTCAATAGCAAGAGTGTAATAATGTAATTGACAATCCTTTCATATTAATAAAGTGATTTCTGATTTAACAAATCTTATAGCATTTATAGTTTAATTATTATAATTGCCAAAGTAAATAATCATAAGGTCAAAACACTATGAGATATAAAGAATTGGTCGTACATCTGGATATGTATGAGGTAGACACAATTCTTTAGTTAGTCTTGAATAATGTTCACAACTTAAGATAAAGGTTAAGCACCTTTACCTTGTTAAAGGTTAAAGTTGTAGATTCTTTTGCTAGCATTTGAGTGGGATCAAATGAGATATGATGAGTCTAAAATCTTCAAAGTGGTTTTGAGTAAAAGAATCTAGTGCACTAGGTGCATTGAATATGATCACAATGAAATACTTTATCTATAACCTTCAGTAGATAAAGGTTTTTCATTATGAGGGCAATCAGAGAGTCTATTTTAATCCTGAGATAAATGATGGACTTAGGAAAGGAATAATAAATTCTTGTTTTCTCGTGCGTGTCTTTTAAATACAACCTAGAGGGTGTGTGAATGGGTTGTTAATCCGTTATTACCAAATTTTTGGATTAGTCAATATTACAAAAAACTAACCCTAAACACACAAATAAAACAATCAAGTATAAAGGTGTGGAAATATAAGCGACATGGAAAAACTATGGGCTGGTAAGTGCGCCACACTCTAACCTCGAATCCACTAATTGTGAAATGATTACAACCTAATCCCGGTTTAATGTTCTAATCCCGATCAATAATAATCACAACTATCTAATCCTGGTATGAGTGAACCTAGTCCAATTGCTCATGTGAACACCTAATCCCGGTGTACGACCTAATCTTGGTCATCATACAAGACTTACTTCTCCGAAGAGATCAAACACCCTAAGTGAATATTATGCAATATCCAAATATACAAGTAATGTTAGGGTACACTAAATGTTTATCTAGGAATATAAAATGACAATTAAATCATTCCTAGATATCAAATATAGCTATATGACATGGTATACAACTTAGCTATGTTAAGGATTGTAAGGATTCCCATATTTTGATTGGCTTATTTTGTTGACAAACCACATGTTAGGGTGTGAATGTAAGGGTAGTTTAGGTGATTGAGATTCAAGCTCAAAGTCCCTTTCAAGACCTTAAGAGATCAAGCACTTCAAAGGTAAATTTCTAAGTGCTTACTTGCTTTGAAGAGATAGTAGCACACACCCATAACCTATGCATAAATCTTATCCTTGTATGTTATATGATAATTGTTATATTGTCATTCTAGATAAACATCTAAGGTTCCCTAGCCTTGTTTGTTCCTTGAATATTATCATATATTCACATAGGATGTTTTATCTCTTCATTGACAAGTAAGTCTTGTAAGATTGACCGGGATTAGGTCTCTACACCGGGATTAGGTGGTCTCTCAAGCAAATTGGACTAGATCCGCTTTTAAAGGCTTACGGGTAGTGGTAGCGGGATATTGGCCGGGATTAGGCCGTCAAACCAGGATTAGGTTGTATATGCTATTGCAATTAGTGGATTTGAGGTTCGAGTGTGGCGCACTTACCAGCCCGTGGTTTTTCCCTGTTGAGGGTTTCCACATAAATATCAAGTGTTATTTATAATTCCGCAGATATTACACTTGATATATAAATTGACTATTTAGGGGTATTTTCGTATATTTGACTAATAACTAAAATTGGGTAAAAAGTGATAAAATCTATTTACCCCCCCCCCCCCTCTAGATTAACATTATACACACCGTGCATTATTTCTTTCAATTGGTATCCGAGCGAGTTCCTAGATATACTTAGGTGATCCTAGCTCATTTTGCTGTGTTTTGCATTTTCTGTGATTTTTGATCATTCATACGTTTGTATTCATTTCATTCATTCATAAACACTATGAGTGGAAACGATGGTGGCAACGAGGGTTCTTCTAGCACGAGACCTCCCCTACTCACCGGTTTGAATTACTCCTCATGGAAGGGGAAGATGGAAGCATACTTATGCCAAATCCACGATAGGGTATGGATGACGGTTAAAGTTGGATATGCTCCACCTATGATGACTCTTACAGGAGGAGGAGAAGAAGTTCTTAAGCCTAAGGCTTAATGGAGTACTCAAGAATTCGAGGCTTCAAAATGGAACCATAAGGCGATGCACGCCCTTCTATATGCCGTGGATGAGAATCAACACAAATTGATTCAAATCACTAGCATCGCCAAAGAGGCGTGGGACATCTTAGAAACCGCACATGAAGGAACCGAAGTGGTCAAGGACTCCAAGCTCCAAGTCCTCCAAAATCAGTTTGAGATCATTCGGATGGAAGAACATGAGCACTTGAATGACTTCCAAGTGAGGCTAATGGACATTGTGAACCAAAGTCACCAACTTGGTGATCCATACTCGGATAGAAAGATCAAGCAAAAGATCTTGAGATCACTTCCCGAGAGGTTCGAGTCCAAAGTGACGGTTTTAGAAGAAAATGACAACTACAAGGATATAAAGCCGAGTGAAGTCATTGGAAGACTTCTAGCCTATGAAGCAAGAAAGGTTACCACCTCACCTCCTAAGAAGAAAAAGAATCTAGCCTTGAAGTCCTCTAAGGTGGAGAAGGAGGTTGTAGATGACTCAAACAAAGACATGGCGTTGTTGCTAAGAAGATTCAAGAAGTTTGTCAAGTTTGAGAAGAATGGCGTTGGATCAAAAGGTCAAGACTTGAAGAAAAATGGCTCTTTTAACAAGTTTAAGCCTAGGCAAGAGGATACCGAAAGGATAGAGGTCCAATGTTATGAATATAGTGGCATAGGTCACTTCGCCCCTGAATGTGCTAATCGCATGGACAAGAAAAAGGGAAAGGTGATGGCCGCCACATGGATTGGTAGTAGTGATGACTCTGGTGAGGGAGATAAGTCTTCAAGTGATAAAGACCTTGCCATAAACTACATGGCATTTGGTGCCACTCATGTAGAAGTTGAAGATGATGGCAAGGATGACGTGACTAATAATCCCATAGAAGAAATAGATGAAGAAGTAGCTCTAGAAGTGACTGGTGTAGCTACTCATTGGGATATGTCTCATACAACATCAAGAGACCAATTTGATGATCTTGATGAAGGAGATGACTCCATTGATGTGATGGAGAATTTAGAAGATGACTCAATAGTTGAGAATGTATCATCTAACTCAATAAATGGAAATGTGGAGAGTATGGATCGTGAAGACTACTTGAAAGGGTTTGAAAGCTATAGGGTAAAAAATGAAAAGGAGATTCAAAAATTGAAGGAAAAAAACCTTGAGCTTTCAACACTAGTTGACCACTTATGTGAATAAGCTGTAAGGATTCCTATATTTTGATTGGCTTATTTCATGGACAAACCACATGTTGGGGTTTGAATATAAGGGTAGTTTAGGTGATTGAGATTCAAGCTCAAAGTCCCTTTCAAGACCTCAAGAGATCAAGCACTTTAAAGGTAAATTTCTAAGTGCTTACTTGCTTTAAAGAGATAATAGCACACACCCACAACCTATGCATAAATCTTATCCTTGTATGTTATGTGTGTTTAAATTTTGTGCATTAATGTTCATTAATCTCTCTTCTTGCATGTGTATTTGGTTGTATCTTGTTTGATAAATGCCATAACATGTTTGGCATTAGGATGCATTCTTTTCACTAACACACTTGCACTTGTTGCATATTCATTGTGTAAGATACCACGTGAGAAGGCCTTGCCTCTCACTGCTGCGGTTGTAGTGCTGCAGTTGGGTAACCGCGGCAAGCCAGGCGACAGCAATATTCTTGTTGTGCCGCGGTTGAAGTGCCACGGTTGATCTAATCGCAGCAGTCAGTATGAGCGAGAACTCCCAAAACGCTGCAGTTTTGTGGGAGCCTATAAATATCCCGCTTTCATTCTAAGTCACCTCCAAGAGTTACAAAAGCATATTTTTCTCTTAGAACACATTTCAAGAGACAAAATCATCAAGAACTCACCTTTAATCACTCAAAGCATTTGCTTTTTGCATCAAACTTCATATTGCATCATTTATGCTCACATAGAGTGCATCCATGCATAGGTTTGCATCATCACATCTTGCTTGGTAAGATTTTCACTAACTTCATCTAATTTTAGTGTCTTTCTTAACAAGTCATCTATTTTATCATTTGTATGCTCATAGAATATATTTTAGATACAAAATAGAGATTGATTGTGATGTATTGATTGAGTGTTGTATTTTAATAGCTTCATAGGATTGCCTAATCTAAGTTTAGCTAAGCTTTATGACATGTCATTTAGCTCTTGATATCTAGGAATGAATTAATTGTTATATTGTCATTCTAGATAAGCATCTAAGGTTCCCTAGCCTTGTTTGTTCCTTGAATATGATCATATATTCACATAGGATGTTTTATCTCTTCATTGACAAGTAAGTCTGGTAAGATTGACCGGGATTAGGTTTCTACACCGGGATTAGGTGGTCTCTCAAGCAAATTGGACTAGATCCGTTTTTAAAAGGCCTACGGGTAATGGTAGCGGGATATTAGCCGGGATTAGGCCATCAATCCAAGATTAGGTTGTATACGCTATCGCAATTAGTGGATTCGAGGTTCAAGTGTGGCGCACTTACCAACCCGTGGTTTTTCCCTGTTGAGGGTTTCTATGTAAATATCAAGTGTCATTTATAATTCCGCACATATTACACTTGATATGTAAATTCACTAGTTAGGGGTATTTTTGTATATTTGACTAATAATGAAAATTGGGTAAAAAGTGATAAAATCTATTCAACCCCCCCCCCCCCCCCCCTAGATTAACATTATACACACCTTGCATTATTTGTTTCAAGGATAACCAATCCTAAATACAATAGCTATCACAAATAATCTCAATCATACAATGAGATAATTAGCTAGATGATATATAAGCAAGAAAACCTAGCTATCATAAATAACTCAATCAACACATAATCACAATCTAATATGTAGAAATTAATCTAAACACATACAAGTTATAGAAGAGATAAAATTGAAAGTACAAACACTAATTATGTAAGATAATAGTGTTCAACATACCATACCATGTGTGTTGAAGAAGACACACGCATTAGCACATGCTAGATGATCATACATGATGCTTAGATGATGATTTATGCATGTGGAAATGGGTTTGGAGAAATTTCAATGTAATCTTTAAGCTTTTTCTCTCAAGTATCTCTAAATATCTCTCTAGGGTTCTTAGAATGCGAGACTTGTGTTTTGAACCAGAGATAAAGATGTTTTTATAAAGAGTGAAAAAGGTTGGGTGAAAGACAATTTTGTCCCAACTTTATTGGCCAAATTGGCGGCCTATTCTGCTGCCCGTGCCAATAGAATCAAGGGCGTAGAATTGCAACCTGACATGCTGGTTGCAATTTGGTGCCCTATTCTGCGGTTACGGGCCGTAGAAATCTGCCACAGCACACATCTTAATATTTGAGCTCACCGAAACATGATCAAACGACATCGAAACCTTTCATATGATATATCGTTGGAAAGGTATGGAAGTGTAATCTCTACTCCAATTTATGGAACAACATTTCGATGTTTATAGAAAAAGGTATGGTCAATTGAGTGACCAATGGTCAGATTCAGATAACAGCTGTGATACCCTGTTTTAGTGGCCACTTTGGAGATTTCAAAACAAATCCAAACGGTCTTGAAATATTACGAATAATACCGTTAGAAATGTATTGGTGTCTAGTTTGTCCAAAATCTTACAAAACTCAATTTAAATCTTTTTATAACAAGTTATTGTCACAAGACCATACAAAGGTCAGTTTTGACAAACATATAAATCATTGAAATCCAATCTTTTAAAACTAGACACTTCACTCCAAATAACCAAACCAAAACTACCACTTATCCAGGAGAAGAATGAGACCTTCTCAAGTGGTCAACCATCGTGCTAAGTGTTATGATTCCCATATTTTGGTTGGCTTATTTCGTGGACAAACCACATATTGGGGTTTGTTGTAAGGGTAGATTTAGTGATTGAGGATTAAGCTCAAAGGCTCCTTCAAGATCTCAAGGGATAAGCACGCCAAAGGTATATCTCTTGTGCTTAGTTTTTCATTGAAGAGATTTAGATGTACACACACACTAGCAATGTTTGCATATGCATGCTTTACCTTTGTGTGCAGCCTCTTCAAATGTCACATTTCACACTTGCACTTTATTGTTGTATATTGTTGTGTGTTTATGTGTCTTATAATTCGTTTCTCGATACTATTCGAAAACGTCCGTGCATGCACGAATGTGTGCTTGGTTCAACGTGAAGATCGCCTTCGGAGAATGCCATGGCTTCTCTTTTGGTTTCACCTATAATGGTGAATTGGCAATTTGATCGGCGGCAGACCGCCGTTTGAAACTGCCGATCATACATGATTGAAAATATCTTTGGTTTCAAAATGGCGGTTTGACGGCGGTGATGAAACTGCCGAATGAAACCACTGATCATACCTGATGCTCTCGGGTGTTGAAACGATGATTTAATCTGTGGTTTCGAAATTGCCGAATGAAACCGCCGATCGGTGTTTTCAAGGGCAATTTTGTCTTTTCACTCTAACTTTAATGGCCCTCTATAAATACACCACTTTCTTATGGTCTATGTGTGACTCTTTGATTATCAAGAACCCTAAACTTAAAAGAGAGACCTTCAAGAGAGAAAGCAATCAAGATTGCTTATTTAATCACTCAAACCTATTTTCATATGTATCAAATATCATCTAAGCATTTTCTAGCATAGTTAGGATGCTTACTTGCATGGGTCTTGCTCAACACACATCCCTTGGTATGTTCTTCACTATTATCATGCATAATTAGTGTTTTATTTATCAAGGCATCTCTTATATTATTTGTATACTCTTAGAATATATTCTAGATACAAAATAGAGATTGTTGTGTTGACATTATTGAGTGTTGTATTTTAATAGCTTCATAGGATTGCCTAATCTATGTTTAGCTAAGCTTTATGACATGTTATTTAGCTCTTGATATCTAGGAATGAATTAATTGTTATATTGTCATTCTAGATAAGCATCTAAGGTTTTCTAGCCTTGTTTGTTCCTTGAATATTATCATATATTCACATAGGATGTTTTATCTCTTCATTGAGAAGTAAGTCTTGTGAGATTGACCGGGATTAGGTCTCTACAACGGGATTAGATGGTCTTTCAATCAAATTGGACTAGGTCCTCTATAAAAGGCCTGCGGGTAGTGGCAGAGGGATATTGGTCGGGATTAGGCCATCAAACCGGGATTAGGTTGTTATGCTATCGCATATAGTGGATTTGAGGATTGAGCGTGACGCACTTACCGGCCCATGGTTTTTCCCTGTTGAGGGTTTCCACGTAAACATCTTGTATCATTTATAATTCCGCACATATTACACTTGATATATAAATTGACTAGTTAGGGGTATTTTCGGAATATTGTTTTATAACGAAAATTGGGTAAAAAGTGTTAAAATCTATTCACCCCCTCTAGATAGTTTTAAATACACCGTGCTTTATTTGTTTCAATTTGGTATTAGAGGGGGTTCTTAGATATACTTAGGTGAACCTAGCTCATTTTGGTGTGTTTTGCATTTTGTGTGATTTTTGATCATTCATACATTTGCATTCATTTCATTCATTCATAAACACTATGAGTGGAAACGGTTGGGGCAACGAGGGTGCTTCTAGTATAAGACCTCCCCTACTCACCGGGTTGAATTACTCCTCACGGAAGGAGAAGATGGAGGCGTACTTATGTCAAATCCATGACAGGGCATGGATGGCGGTTGAAGATGGTTATGCGCCACCGAAGATGACTCCTACGGATGAAGGAGAGGAGGTTCTCAAGCCTAAGGCATAATGGAGTCCTCAAGAGTTTGTTGATTCCATATGGAACAACAAAGCTATACATGCCATCCGATGTGTGGTGGATGAAAATCAGTATAAACTGATTCAAATTACTAGGATCGCCAAAGAGGCGTGGGACATTTTAGAGACCGCACATGAAGGAACCGAGGTGGTCAAATAGTGAAAGCTCCAAGTCCTTCAAACTCAGTTTGAGACTATTAGGATGGAGGAAGGTGAGCGGTTCAATGACTTCCAAGTGAGGCTAATGGCTATTGTGAACCAAAGTCACCAACTTGGTGATCCTTACTGGGATAGAAGGATCAAGCAAAAGATCATGTGATCACTTCCCGAGAGGTTCGAGTCCAAAGTGATGGCTTTAGAAGAAAATAGAGAATACAAAGATATGAAGCCGAGCGAAGTCATTGGAAGAATTCTTGCCTTTGAGTCAAGAAAAAAGTCTAACATATCACCTCCTAAGAAGAAAAAGAATCTAGCCTTGAAGACATCCAAGGTGGAGAAGGAGGATAAAGATAACTCGAACGAAGACATGGTTTTGGTGTTAAAAAGATTCAAGAAATTCGTCAAGTTCGAGAAGAAGGGCATTGGATCAAAAGGCCAAGCCTTGAAGAAAAAGGGTCCATTCAAGAAGTTTGAGCCTATGCAAGAAGTGTTCGAAAAGAAAGAGGTCCAATGCTATGAATGTGGTGGCATAGGTCACTTCGCCCCCGAATGTGCTAATCGCATGGACAAGAAAAAGGGAAAGGCAATGGCCGCCACTTAGAGTGGTAGTAGTGTTGACTCCGGTAAGGGGAAGAATATCATTGATACTCTTAGCTTCAACATTGCTTGCAGCACATGCTTTGTCTTTTTTTTTTTTTTTTGGGTAAATAAATTTAAAATATTCACATGCTTTCTCAATTTTAGCAAGGTTCGCTTTCTTCTCTAACCGGACATTCTTTACATGCTTTTTGACATTCTCATGCTTTCCATATACAAAAGTTTTAGCATGCTTAAAATGAGGCACAATCTCTTTATTCTTAGATGCATTTTCTATTTTGCAATATTCAATGAATTTAAAGCACTTAAGTTTGATATGGCCTATAGTATTACAAAATTGACATACGGGAATAAAATGAGAGATTTTACCTTCCGGAGTTAGAGAAGCACAGATGGGAGTTTCAAGGGGTACCTTGTTCTTCAACTTGTTCTTTGTCTTGGAACGTCTCTTCTTAGGAGTTTTCTTGTCAATAATGACATTTTCCTTGCTTGTAGGAAGTGATGCTTCTATGAGCTTCTCCTCAACTACCAAGTCGTTTGAGTCTCCTAAGGACAAACTAGAGATGATCCTATCCTTTTCGAGAAAAACCCCTTCAACTTCTATAAGCTTCTTGGAAAGAGCACTCTTTTCACCCAAGAGCCTTCGAGTAGTTGATACAAACTCATCTACTTGTAGTTTGATCAAATCATCCTTCTCAATAACCACTCTTAAGGCTATCTTTAAATTCTCTTCAAGACATTTCACCTTAGCCAAAAGATCAACATAGGTTTGATTATCACTTAAGAACTCTTTATGATTTGTATCAACCTCCTTGTCCAATGAATGTTGACTAACATCCTCTAGAGTAGAGTGAGAGGCTGTGAAAGCAACAAAGTTCCTCACCAACTCTTCCTCACTAGAGGACTCATCACTTGAACTCTCCCCCTCACTAGAGTCAACATCTTCACTCCATGTGGCCACCATAGCTTTTTCTTTCTTGTCCTTCTTAGAATCACCATTTGGACAATCTAAAGCATAATGCCCTAACTTCTTGCACTTGAAGCATTGGACCTTTCTATTGCTCTTAGCATGACCACTCCTCTCATGAGATGGAGTAAAGGTTTTATTGACTTCCTTTTCTCTTGAGTACTTTCCATTTGGCATGGCACCTTTCCTCATAAACTTTCTAACCATTAATGCCATCTCCTCGTCATCATCACTACTACTAGTTTCTTTCATGACTTTAAGAGCTAAACCATTGCTCTTATCCTTTGGTTTCAAGCACACCTCAAAGGTTTAAAGAGATCCTAGCAACTCATTTAAGCTCATGACATCAATGTCTTTGCTCTCTTCAATGGCCGTAACCTTAGCTTTGAGTCTCTTTGGTAGAGACTTTAGAATCTTCCAATTTAGCCTCTCACTGGAGATAGGAGTACCAAGAGCTTGGCATTGGTTAGAAAAATCTAGTAGCTTCTCTTGAAAGTCAACAAACTTGTCTTCCTCACTCATTTACAAAACCTCAAATTGAGAAGTGGGCATTTGAAGACGAGAATTTTTCACCGCTTTAGTCCCTTTATTGGTGGCTTAGAGAGCATCCACACCTCCTTTGCGGTCTCTAGGTTTTGGATGTAGGAAAATTGCTTAATATCTACACCTCCGAATATAGCATTCACCGCCCGATTATGCCATTTTGCTAACTTGAATTGATTAGTAAACCACTCACTCCTAGGCTTGAAAACGATCACTCCATTCTCAATCTTATTGGGAGAGAGGTAACCTTCTTCCAAGGTCATCCAAGCTCTCTCATCCATAACCCGTAGTTGTGATCCTTGAGAAAATAAGGCCTAGAGTTTGAAGCCCCTTCGGTCATCACATCGTCTTGCAAGACCATACTTAAAAAACCTAAGTAATTCACTAGTAAGTATAACCCGGATCTCATTGAGTGCCGTCCAACGACCCGCTCTGATACCAATTGAAAGTATACAGATGTAGTTAAATTGCTTAAAGCTTACCTAAAGAGGGGGTGAATAGTTTTTTACACCTTTTTCAATCCCCTGAAACAAACTCAAGTTTGGCCCTCAAGGTAGCTTACATAACAACAAAAACCAAACAAACACATATAGACAAGATAAACATGTGATCATTTTAGACATTGTTTATATTACACCAAGTAGCATAAGGAAGAATAACATTAAACATACAACCTCAAAGAATACTTGTATTTAAAATATTGTTCAATATGTTACAAGTATGAATCAAAATACAACTATACATAAAAGAATTAATATAAATATACTAAAGAATTATATACACAACTATGATCAAAATGATAATTTTACAAATCACACTTAACAAGATCTTGTTTCCAAATACATCACAAGTGAATATTGAGCAACAAGATTAAAACATACACATACAAATTTTAAGAGAGAGATCGAAAGAATTGACACATGAGATATTTTAACGTGGTAATACCTCCAAGGAGGAAACATCCAATGGTTGAACTACAACCATTAGGTACTATATATATATTGGATGATAGATTAGAAATTCCTTAAAAGTGACGAACCTATGATCTACTCTCTATTGGAGTCTATTGCAGGGAAAAATAATAAATAAAAGTGGTAAACGCAGCGGAAGCGATACTAAAAACGATTTAGTGACTTTTAAAATTTTTCCTTTATGAATCTTAAACCCTTTTAATCAATAAACATGCATATATGTTAACAAAAGTAAATTACCTTTTGTCGCGTGATCCGATTGACTTACGTCGATGGTAATCTGTAAGACCTTCAATCCGAGCACGAACGTGGATCACCTAGGAGCGTGGTCTCCCTTTTCTTTGAATTGCAAACCTGTGAATGAACCAAACAAAAAACTTTCTTTTCTTTGTTAGTCACAAAACAATCAAAAGAATGTCAAAAATTATTCCGGTCACTTTTGAGTTCTCAATCTAATGATCGAAACTCGCGTGAACCTAGATCGATATCGTATACACAAGCTTATTGATGATTAAGCAATAGTATACTATCAAAGAATAATTTCACACTCTCTTTTGTCTTTTTAGAATAAAAACTCTCTCTTGGAATTAAGAAGAAGAAGAAAGAAATAAAAAACTCAAGCACCATCGATTGTGGTGGCCGAACCCTATAAGAACACATATATAGGTTGGCCGAATTTTTTCTTCTTTTTCCTTTAGGGTTGCCGAATTCTATGTAGTCTAAGATTAGGGTTGGCCGAATTCTATAATGTCACTTATATAGGGTGACTTAAATTCAACCCTAATTCTTTTCAACTTAATAGACTTCAAACCCTAATCGAACTCCTTGATTTTTATTCTTTTATTTTTTGACTTAATAAAAAGACTCCTTATTTGATTAAATAAATGAAACTAATTTATTTATTTCCTTGTCAAACAAGTCTTTTACTTTTAGGAAAGATTTGTTTATTTAATTAAACAATTAATCAATAAATTAATTAATTCTTATTTAATTAAAACAAATGAAACAAAATAATATTTTAGGTTAAAATTTTAACCTTGCCGCCCCACTTGATTAAGATTGGGCCTAACATTATTTTCTTATTTCATTTAATCCATTGGACTTTAAATAAAAAGCCCACATGTGAACCAGACCCATTCTTACTAAAAGAAACAAGCCCACATGTCTTTCATTAATATATTAATATAATTGAGCAGCCCATTACTTAAATAATGTACAAATTATATTCTTAATATATTAAATGCAATTCTAGATGGACCCTTAAATTGGTCCGGTAGAATATATCAAGTGATCCATGCAAGTCCGTGTGGATTGGGGATCTTGGCGGGCCATCTAAATTTAAGCTTCAATAGACATAACCTAATCACAATCAACAAATGATTTACTTAGGTCCGATCCATTAATTTTAACTCATTCCACTAAAGAGCTAAAACTGAACTCTTAAATAAAGATAGAAAAGGAAGATGCTCCTCATTCATACCCTAGACAATCATATTGGAGATAGTGTATCCTCGTGATTAATATCAGTAATCGCCAAGAGTTCATAGACCGCCTATAACTCTCCAAGTTACCATATTTACTCATATGACCACGTTTTGAACTTGGATATTTTGACTTGTCCAGAAGCCATGTTTTCAATAGACACTATTGAAAACTCAACGTTGAGATTTAATATCCAATTACCTAAAAACATCCATATGATGATATTATACTCTCATTTAATTAAATGGAGCCACGATGTCCATATCTATAAATGAAGTCCTCTATCGATTAACAAATGAATATCACTAAACTATCGAGGATAGACTATGCGATATAATCGTACTCATTGATAACTCAAATGATATCACTTGCAACCATAAGTCCATCATTTATCTCAGGATTAAGATAGACCCTCCGATTGTCCTGATAATGAAAAGACTATTATCTATTGACGGTTCTAGATAAACTTTTCATTGTGATCCAGTTCAATGCACCCAGTGCACTAGATCCTTTTGCTCGAAGACACTCCGATGATTTTAGACTCATCATATCTCATTTGATCCCACTCAAATGCTAGCAAAAGAATTCTACAACTTTAACAAGATAAAGGTGCCCAACCTTTAACTTAAGTTGTGAACAATATTCAAGACTAACTAAAGAATTGTGTCTACCACATACATATCCAGATGTACGAACAATTCTTCTTTTCCCATAGTCTTTAGACCTTATGATTATTTACTTTGACAATTATAATACAAACTATAAATGCTATACGATTTGTTAAACCAGAAATCACTTTATTAATATGAAAAAGATTGTTAATTACAACATTACACTCTTGCTATTGAGCATAATCCTAACAATCTCCCACTTGCGCTATAGCAAATGTGTCATATCTCTCAAGCCCATATTCTCTAGATGCCCATCGAAACTCTTCTGAGGTAGAGCCTTTGTGAAGGGATCCGCTAGATTTTCTGCTGACGCGATTTTTGTAATCGTCACGTCACCTCTTTGAACAATCTCCCTTAAAAGATGATACTTTCTTTCAATGTGTTTACCTCTCTTGTGACTTCTTGGTTCTTTCGAATTAGCCACTGCTCCACTGTTGTCACAGTAGATAGTGATCTGCTTATTCGCACTAGGAACCACTTCTAAGTCAATCAAGAATTGGCGGAGCCAAACAGCCTCTTTGGCAGCTTCGCATGCAGCAACATACTCAGCTTCCATGGTGGAATCAGCAATACAAGATTGCTTGATACTCCTCCATATAACTGCTCCTCCTCCAATAGTAAACACAGCCCATGATGTGGATTTTCTGGAGTCAGAATCTGATTGGAAATCAGAATCTGTATACCCAACGGGAACCAAATCCCCTCCAGAGTATACAAGCATATTATCTCTCGTTCTCTTAAGATACTTGAAAATATGCTTGACTGCCGTCCAGTGATCAGGTCCAGGTTTCGATTGAAACCTGCTAACTATGCCAACAGCAAAACAAATATCTGGTCTAGTACAGAGCATTGCATACATGAGACTTCCAACTGCCGAGGCATATGGAACTCTACTCATGAATTGCTCTTCATGCTTATTCTTAGGAACTTGTTCCTTAGAAAGCTTGATTCCATGTCTGAAAGGTAACATACCTTTCTTGGAATCCTGCATGGAAAACCTAGACAAGATTTTGTCTATGTATGAAGCTTGGGATAATGCAATCATTCTATTCTTTCTATCCCTTATTACTTGGATACCTAGAATAAAACTTGCTTCTCCTAAGTCCTTCATATCAAATTGTTTTGCTAACCATTCTTTTACTGATGTTAATACACCTACATCGTTTCCAATGAGTAGTATATCATCAACATAAAGAATCAGGAAAACCAACTTGTCGCCTTTAATCCTTTTGTATACACAAGGTTCGTCAGGATTCTGAATAAATCCAAAACCTTTGACAGCTTGATCAAACCTTATGTTCCAGGATCTGGATGCTTGCTTTAATCCATATATGGATTTCTGCAACTTGCATACCTTATCCACTTGGCCCTTTTCAATGAATCCCTCTGGTTGCATCATGTAGATGCTTTCGTCAAGACTTCCATTTAGGAAAGCTATCTTGACGTCCATTTGCCAAATCTCTAAATCTAAAGATGCTGCAATGGATAAGAGTATCCTAATGGATTTAAGCATGGCCACAGGAGAGAAGGTTTCCTCGTAATCGATACCTTCTTTCTGTGTATACCCTTTAGCTACCAATCTAGCTTTAAAGGTTTCCACCTTTCCATCCATACCTCTTTTCCTCTTGTATACCCACTTGCACCCAATGGGTTTTATCCCTTTAGGCAAGTCTACAAGGGACCAGACTTTGTTATCGAACATAGATTCAATCTCGGATTGCATTGCCTTTTGCCAATGGCGACTATCAACATCCTCCATAGCTTCCTTGTACGTATAGGGATCATCGTCGTCCGGGAGATTCTCCACTGATTCTCCCAGACCGATGTATCTTTCGGGTTGTGTTCTAACCCTCCCACTACGACGAGGAATGGTAGGTTGTTGATCTTGTGTTGGATCGGAACTTACAATTGGGTTAGGTTGTGCAACCTCTCGTGGAATTGTATCTCCTGACATCTCATTCAGGACAATTCTACTTCTAGGCACAAAATCATTCATATAGTCCTTTTCCAGAAATTTAGCATTTGTCGAAACAAATACTTTAAGATCTGAAGGACTATAGAAATAATATCCTTTAGTTTCTTTTGGATACCCTACAAATATACATGTTTCTGAACGGGACTCCATCTTTTCTGTCTTTCCTTTTAACACATGCGCAGGACAACCAAATATCCTTAAGTGTTGTAAACTAGGCTTGCGCCCAGTCCACAACTCATGCGGTGTTTTAGGAACAGACTTAGATGGTACATCGTTTAGAATGTATATAGCAGTTTGTAAAGCATATCCCCAAAAAGAAATAGGAAGCGTTGAATAACTCAACATAGACCTAACCATATCCAAAAGAGTTCTATTTCTCCTTTCTGCTACCCCATTCTGTTGAGGTGTACCTGGTGCAGAAAACTGAGAAACTATCCCATTATCAATAAGATATTGCTGAAACTCACCAGATAGATATTCTCCACCACGATCAGATCTCAAGATTTTTATGTGTTTCTCAAGCTGATTTTCCACTTCAGCTTTGAATGCTTTGAACATGTCAAAAGCATCCGACTTATGTCTCATGAGATACACATAACCAAATCTTGAGTAATCATCCGTGAAGGTGATGAAGTACTCATATCCACCTCTAGCTTGAATGCTCATAGGTCCACATACATCAGTGTGTATCAATCCTAAACATTCAGTGGCTCTTGCACCTTTGGCAGAGAACGTCCTTTTGGTCATTTTACCTTCCAAACAAGATTCATAAGTTGGTAGATCATCAACCTTTAAGTCACTTAAAGGTCCGTCACTTACCAATCTTTTAATCCTATTAAGGTTAATATGACCTAAGCGTAAATGCCAAAGGTAGGTTTCATCTGTTGATGATTTTACTCTTTTATGATTAGGTTCCGTTATTTCTGTGTCTAACGAGTGAGAGATATTTCTATGCAAAAAGTATAGACCGTTTTCCAATGTACATTGGCAAATAATTTTGTCATTCTTACTAATAATAAAAACTTTATTAAAAGTAACCGAATATCCAAATTTATTCAAACAAGAAACTGAAATTAAATTCCTCTTGAATTGAGGTACATAATAAACGTCTATTAAATCTAAATGCCTCCTAGAATCCAAATAAGCTCTAATATCTCCCACACCACTTGCAGACACTAACGTTCCGTTGCCCAAGCGCAAATTGATTTCATTCTTACTCAGCTTTCTCCTTTCTTGAAACCCCTACAAGGAATAACAAACATGATTAGTGGCTCCTGAGTCTATGATCCAAGAATCTGTAGAATCAGCCAAAAAACATGTTTCTAGATAATTCAAATTACCTTCTTCCTTCTTGTTCTGGGACTTTGGGCAATTTCTCTTCCAATGTCCCTTTTCACCACAAAGGAAGCATTTCCCTTTGATCTTGGTTACTTTCTTGGTCTCCTTCTTGATAGGCCCAAGTTGCTTTTTCTTCTGTTGTTTCTTGACCTTTTGACGGGCCTTAACGGTAGCAACTTTACCAACCATATGAATCTCTTGACCTTTGCCTTTCACAAGGATCTTTTCAGCACTTTGAACATCTTGCATCAGGCCTTGTAAGGTGTATTCCTTTTTGTTCAAAGTGTAGTCCAATTTGAACTGATCAAAGGAATCTGACAATGAATTGACAACCATATCAATCTTTGTCTCACCATCTATCTCAGCGCCATGCAGTTCAGCAATGTTGAGATGTGCTATGACTTTCATCATGTGATCTTTCACAGCCTGTCCAGGTTTCATCCTAAGATTCATAAAAGCAGTCACTGCCTCTCTCTTAGTCGTCCTAGACTTCATAGCAAACATCTCCTCTAGAGACATCATTATATCAGCAGCGGACTCCATTCCTTCATGCTGCTGTTGCAACACGTCGGAGATAGTGGCCATAATGTAACATTTTGCCATATCATCTGAAGTCTTCCACTGCTCATACTCATCTCTACACATTATGCTAGATTCATTATTAGGAGCAGGTGGTTTAGGAGTAGTTAGAACAAACTTATGTTTTTCACTTTGCAGTAACAACCCAATTTTCCTTTTCCATGTGACATAATTATCTCCAGTTAAAGTGTTATCTTTCAGGATGTTCATAAGTGATGGGGTCATGATTTCTGAATAAAACAAAACATATATAAGTAAATAATCATGATAAAGCACTTTTAAATATTTATCTTGAATTAAATAAATAACTCAATCATAAAATTCAACGGTGATCTAACACCCATAAATGTTACGCCTCCTTTGGGAGTTCGCACCATTTACTAGTTAGACTAGGTCCCACCTAATTGTTAACATAACAACCAGCGTTTTCAATTTTAGCCTTGCAATTTTACTGACAAGAACTCTTGGGAGGATATCAATATAATTACATTGAGTGTGTTACAAAGATATCGACCCTCAATTTTCTCTCACGAAAATCCCTCCTTGGGGAGTAGATCTCGTTTGAGTCCATTGTCTAGTCTATCCTTGTAAGGAAGTATGTTGCTAAATTCCATTCATGGACGCCCCTTGGGGGGATTACCAATAAATAATAAAGCTCAACTAACCTTGGAGGCCATAGGTGTTACCAAAACATCTTCTCCCACTCAATTATTTAAGGCGTGTGATTAAATCCCATAGAATGATTTACCGAGTTATCTAGATGCCAATTTAGATACCTAAATCATTCAATGCATGTTCATACCAAAAGAGATATATGCGTGGCACTCCTATTCTATATGTCATGTTATCATACAATAACAAATATTGTAATATTTAAGCATAAATTAAATAGCAACAATTTTGGCCCATCCTAGAAAAACAAGTAAATTACAATTTGTCAGGAATACAAGATCTTCAGGTGGCCCATCAACCATACGCTCATCCTTCGGCCTTCTCCCATGGGCGTGCGCAGCCCACAACCCCACAAAGGGGCTGCCTTGCGCAGCCCATAAGGCCACACAAGGCTGCCATGCGCAGCCCACCAAAGTTTGGGCTTGTCATGTGCAGCCCAATCCACTCCTAGGGTGCGCACGGTGCTCGTACTTGGTTCCGGTTGCTTCGTTTTGCTTCGTGTCTTCGAATCTCCAAGACCTAAATATATTACGGCAGTATATATATAATAAATACTGCAGTATTAAATTTTTTTTTTTTTTTTTTATTCACTGCAGTATTTTTACAAACCAAAAACTGCACATAATAAAAATAAATAAAAAAAACTGCAGTAACCCTAAAAAAATACTGCACATATATATAAAAAAAAATAAAACCTAGCAATCTACCAAGAAGGAATTATGGCGATAATAGACCACCCTTCTTGTTACAACTCCGAAACAAAAATTACATTGAAAATCTAGGGCCAAAATCGAGCAATAACAAACCACATAAAATATATATAAATCCATACATCACATGTAATTATATATATGAATACCTAGAGTGCCATGTCTTTCTAAACATGCATAATCACAATAAAAAGAAATAGATCCACGTATATATACGTTAATTAATTAAAAGGGTTCAACCTAGGCTCTGATACCAATTGTAGGGAAAAATAAACAAATAAAAGTGTTACACGCAGCGGAAGCGATACTAAAGACGATTTAGTGACTTTTAAAATTTTTCCTTTATGAACCTTAAACCCTTTTAATCAATAAACATGCATATATATCAACAAAAGTAAATTACCTCTTGTCGCGTGATCCGATTGACTTACGTCGATGGTAATCCGCAAGACCTTCAATCCGAGCACGAACGTGGATCACCTAGGAGCGTGGTCTCCCTTTCCTTTGAATTGCAAACCTGTGAATGGACCAAACAAATACTTTCTTTTCTTTGTTAGTCACAAAACAATCAAAAGAATGTCAAAATTATTCCGGTCACTTTTGAGTTCACAATCTTATGATCGAAACTCGCGTGAACCTAGATCGATATCGTATACACAAGCTTATTGATGTTTAAGCAATTGTATACTATCAAAGAATAATTTTTCACTCCTTTTTGTCTCTCTAGAATAAAAACTCTCTTAGAATTAAGAAGAAGAAGAAAGAAAATAAAAACTCAAGCACCAATTCATTGATGTGGCCGAACCCTATAAGAACATATATATAGGTTGGCCGAATTTTTCTTCTTTTTCCTTTAGGGTTGCCGAATTCTATGTAGTATCTAATTAGGGTTGGCCGAATTTCATCATGTCACTTATATAGGGTGACTGAAATTCAACCCTAATTCTTTTTAACTTTATAGACTTCAAACCCTAATCCAACTCTTTTATTTTTATTCTTTTATTTGACTAAATAAAAAAAGACTCCTTATTTGATTAAATAAATAATACTAATTTATTTATTTACTTATCAAACAAGTCTTTTACTTTTAGGAAAGATTTGTTTCTTTAATTAAACAATTAATCAATAAATCAATTAATTCTTATTTAATTAAAACAAATGAAACAAAATAATATTTTTAGGTCAAAACTTTAACCTAGCCGCCCCACTTATATATAAGATGGGCCTAATATTATTTTCCTATTTCATTTAATCCATTGGACTTTAAATAAAAAAGCCCACATGTGAACCAGACCCATTCTTACTAAAAGAAACAAGCCCACATGTCTTTCATTAATATATTAATATAATTGAGCAGCCCATTACTTAAATAATGTGCAAATTATATTCTTAATATATTAAATGCAATTCTAGATGGACCCTTAAATTGGTCCGGTAGAATATATCAAGTGATCCATGCAAGTCCGTGTGGATTGGGGATCTTGGCGGGCCATCTAAATTTAAGCTTCAATAGACATAACCTAATCACAATCAACAAATGATTTACTTAGGTCCGATCCATTAATTTTAACTCATTCCACTAAAGAGCTAAAACTGAACTCTTAAATAAAGATAGAAAAGGAAGATGCTCCTTATTCATACCCTAGACAATCATATTGGAGATAGTGTATCCTCGTGATTAATATCAGTAATCGCCAAGAGTTCATAGACCGCCTATAACTCTCCAAGTTACCATATTTACTCATATGACCACGTTTTGAACTTGGATATTTTGACTTGTCCAGAAGCCATGTTTTCAATAGACACTATCGAAAACTCAACGTTGAGATTTAATATCCAATTACCTCAAAACATCCATATGATGATATTATACTCTCATTTAATTAAATGGAGCCACGATGTCCATATCTATAAATGAAGTCCTCTATCGATTAACAAATGAATATCACCAAACTATCGAGGATAGACTATGCGATATAATCGTACTCATTGATAACTCAAATGATATCACTTGCAACCATAAGTCCATCATTTATCTCAGGATTAAGATAGACTCTCCGATTGTCCTGATAATGAAAAGACTATTATCTATTGACGGTTCTAGATAAAGCTTTTCATTGTGATCCAGTTCAATGCACCCAGTGCACTAGATCCTTTTGCTCGAAGACACTCCGATGATTTTAGACTCATCATATCTCATTTGATCCCACTCAAATACTAGCAAAAGAATTCTACAACTTTAACAAGATAAAGGTGCCCAACCTTTAACTTAAGTTGTGAACAATATTCAAGACTAACTAAAGAATTGTGTCTACCACATACATATCCAGATGTACGAACAATTCTTCTTTTCCCATAGTCTTTAGACCTTATGATTATTTACTTTGACAATTATAATACAAACTATAAATGCTATACGATTTGTTAAACCAGAAATCACTTTATTAATATGAAAAAGATTGTTAATTACAACGTTACACTCTTGCTATTGAGCATAATCCTAACACCTCCTGGGAGGGATATCCGATGCTGATCTTACCTATCAAGGTTTGAAATCTATAGGGTAATTTGGAACCAGAAGGGGAGGTTCTAGCCTATCGAAGACCGGTACCCGGGTACCTGGTTTAGCCTCTCCCGCGGTTCTAGGTGCTTCGAAAGGTATCCCCTAGGCTATCATTTGGAGTTAGATACTTTCCGTGTAGGCGGCTGCCTACTGCTCTAGGATATCCCGATTGATTTCTAGGGCGGTATGGGCTTGAGGCATGAAGGTTGCATTTGGTGGGGGGACTAGTGTCGGATTGTTGTTCCTCGATCCTTTTCCCGGCCTCTGGACTCTCTGAGTGGAAACGACAGAATGGTGTCCTGATAGGTTGGGCCGCACCTAAGAGGATCAGAGACTCATATTACTACTAGCCGGGTAGAGCTAGGACGGCTTCTTTGTAAACGATGGGAAAATTTGTCCCCATAGACAGTGCCAAAAGGTGTTAACAAAAAATTGCCAGCTGGGTGGAATTCCAATTAACAACTTTCAAAACCATGGTCGAGGTAGACTGCTATCGGAGTGATACCACGTAGTTTGATACCTGTATAATCTCAATTAAAACAAGTTGGATACAATCGTGATTATAAACAGAGTGAAATCATTATATAATATATTCATCTAAAATGAAATACAAATTAATGACATCAATTAGAACTAAACATCAATACAGTTGTGATTTCTGTTCTATTCTATAGGAGGATTTTGAAACAGTTGGAGAACGCAAAATCATACGAGTCGATAAGTAGAAAAGTTCTGGACCCCTTTTTTCCTAAACACGGACGTCCTCTTTTATTTCCTCCTTTATGCCAATCAAATCCCCCTGATTTAGGCCAAATTGATTGATCGTGTTAGAGGAATTGATAAGCATTAATGGAGGGTATCAATTTACACCGGAATGGCTCCCTTTAATGACTTCATGTTTCCATTTATATTTGAAATGCGAATCAATTGATTTATTAGGTCTTATTTATGGCATTTTAACAGGAGAGGGGGTCAACTCTTTCTTTCCACATTATTGGAAGGAGAATTGTAACCATGTACTTGTGTAGTATCACCCTTATAGCTTAATATTGGAACCTGGGTGTAGCATTCCTTCCTGGTAGTTTATTCTTCTGACATTCTTGCTGCTTGGCAGACTGGTTCTAGGAGGGATCAAGGTACCAGGGGAGGACAATAGCAGGGTACTAGGATGGTACAATAGCGGAATACTAAGATAGTGCAGTTTTAGAATCCCCTCTGTATCGTAGCAGCAAGGTATCCGAATGATGGAATGGCAAAGTAGTTGGATGTAGTAGCGAGGTACCTAGATATAGTAGTGTGGTACCCGAATTAGGTAGTAGCAGGATACCTGAGTGTAACAGTAGGGTACCAAGATGTAATAGTGAGGTACCCAGATAATATGACAACGATGTACTTAGGTGTTGCAGCGAGGTATCCTGAGATCTTGTAGTTGTAGGATCCTTTTGGATCTTAAACTCCATATCCTGGTATGAGAGGATTCCAGACAATCCCGAGGTAGACTTTAACTGACTGGTATCTTGGTATATTGGCCTGGCCTTTTCTTATGGTAGCCGGATACTTCTTATGACTTCCTTCTACTTATAATTGGGATGGAAAATTCTTCTTTAGACCCTTGCCATTTTTGACAGTTAACAAAATCTATTCACCCCTCTCTAGATAGTTATATACACACCATGCATTATTAGTTTCAATTGGTATCAGAACGGGTTCTTAGATATACTTAGGTGATCTTTTGCTCATTTTGGTGTGCTTTGCCTTTTGTGTGATTTTTGATCATTCATACATTTGCATTCATTTCAATCATTCATAAACACTATGAGTGGAAACGATGGAAATGGTGATGGTAGCGAGAGTGCTTCTAGCACGAGACCTTCCCTACTTACCGGGTTGAATTTTGCCTCTTGGAAAGGCAAGATGGAGTCGTACATATGCCAAATCTATGACCGGGCTTAGATTGCGGTTGAAGACAGCTATGCTCCAACAATGATGACTCATACGGGTGGATAAGAGGATGTGCTCAAGCCTAAGGCGCAATGGAATGCACAAGAGTTTGAGACATCGAAATGGAATAGGAAAGTGATGCATGTCATCCTATGTGCAATGGACGAAAATCAATATAAATTGATTCAAGACACTAGGATCACTAAGGAGGCATGGGATATCCTAGAGGTTGCACATGGGAGAACCAAAGTGGTGAAAGACTCCAAGCTTCATGTCCTCCAAACACAATTCGAGATGCTTAGGATAGAGGAGAATAAGTGCTTCAACGACTTTGAGATCAAGTTGATGGACATAGTAAATCCAAGTTATCAACTTGTTGACCCTAACTCGGATAAAAGGATCAAGCGAAAGATTATGAGATCGCTTCCCGGGAGGTTTGAGTCCAAGGTAATAGCTTTGGAGGAAAATAGCACCTACAAAGATTGAAGCCAAGTGAGGTGATTGTGAGACTTCCTACACACCTCCACACCTCCTAAAAAGTAAAAGGAAATTGTTTTGAAAACCTCTAAGGTTGAAAAGGAGGTGAAGGATGACTCAGACGAAGACCTAGCCTTGTTGATGAGAAGGTTTAAGAAATTTATCAAGACCGAGAAGAAGAGTTTTGGATCCAAAGGCCAAGACTTGAAGAAAAAGACTCCCTTCAAGAGATTTGAGCCTAGGCAAAAAGGAAGCGAAAGGAAAGGGATCCAATGCTTTGAGTGTGGTGGCATAGTACACATCGCTCCCGATTATGGAAATTTGAAGAACAAGAAAGGAAGAGTGATGGCTTCCACTTGGAGTGGAAGTGATGACTTCGATAAAAGAAATGAGTCTTCAGATGATGAAAAACTCATGGATAATTCCATAGCCTTTGCCTCCTTCCACAAGAGCAAATGTGCTGGTGAAAAAGAGGATGAGAGTCAAGAGGAAATTGACTCAAGTGATGATGGCTCTTCATCTCAATCCATAAATGGAAATATGGATAAGATGGATCTCCAAGACTACATGTCAAGTTTGAGAGTTCAAGGTTAAGGAAAAAAAAGAGAAATTAAAAGATTGAAAGAGAAAAACCTAGAACTCTCAACACAAGTTGACCACTTAAGTGAAGAAGTGGTGAGAACCATGGAGAATGTGTTAGGATTATACTCAATAGCAAGAGCAATAATAGCAAGAGTGTAATAATGTTATTGACAATCTTTTCATATTAATAAAGTGATTTCTAGTTTAACATATCTTATAGTATTTCTAGTTTAATTATTATAATTGTCAAAAGTAAATAATCATAAGGTCAAAAGACTATGAGATACAAAGAATTGTTCAAACATTTGGATATGTATGAGGTAGACACAATTCTTTAGTTAGTCTTGAATAATGTTCACAACTTAAGATAAAGGTTGGGCACCTTTACCTTGTTAAAGTTGTAGATTCTTTTGCTAGTATTTGAGCGGGATCAAATGTGATATGATGAGTCTAAAATCATCAAAGTGTCTTTGAGTAAAAAAATCTAGTGCACTAGGTGCACTGAATAGGATCACAATGAAATACTTTATCCAGAACCATCAATGGATAAAAGTTTTTATTATGAGGGCAATCAGAGAGTCTATCTTAATCCTGAAATAAATGATGGACTTATGGTTACAAGTGTTATCATTTGAGCTATCAATGAATATGATTATTAGCATATTTATCCTAAATAGTTTTGTTGTATTAATTTGCTAATCGATAGTGGACTTCATTTATAGACACTACAGTATACAACATGTGCATTATATTGTTTTTCCATTTCATTAAATCCATTGGACCTTAATAAAAAGCCCAAATGTAAACTAGATCCATTCTTACTAAAATAAAACAAGTTCACATGCCTTTAAACTAATACATTAATATAATTTAACAGCCCATTATATAATAAATGTGCAAATTATATTCTTAATGTATTAATTACAATTCTAGATGGACCCATAAATTAGTCCGGTAGAATATATCAAGTTATCGATGCAAGTCCGTGTGGATTGGGGATCTTGGCGGATTATCTAAATTTAACCTTCAATAAACATAACCCAATCACAATCAAAAAATGATTCACTTAAGTTCGATCTATTAATTTTAACTCATTCCACTAATGAACTAAAATTGAACTTTTAAATAAAGATAGAACAAGTAAATGTTTCTCATTCATGCCTTATACAATCTTATTGGAGATAGTGTATCCTCGTGAAAAATATCAGTAATCGCCTAGAGCTCATAGACCGCCTATAACTCTCCTAGTTACCATATTTACTCATGACCACATTTTGAACTTGGATATTCTGACTTGTCCAAAAGCCATATTTCTATAGACACTATCGAAAACTTAACGTTAAGATTCAATATCCAGTACCTCAAAATATCTATATGATGACATTCTACTCTCATTTAATAAATGGAGCCACAATGTCAATATCTATAAATGAAATCCTCTATCGATTAACAATTGAATACCATTAGACTATCGAGGATAGACTATGCTATATAATCGTACTATTGATAGCTCAAATGATAACACTTGTAACCATAAGTCCTCATAATGAAAACTTTTATCCACTAACGGTTCTGGATAAAGTATTGCACGATGATCCTATTCAATACACCTAGTGCACTAGATTCTTTTACTCAAAGACACTTTTATGATTTTAGACTCATCATAGCACGTTTAATCCCACTCAAATGCTAGCAAAAGAATCTACAACTTTAACAAGGTAAAAGTGTCTAATCTTTATCTTAAGTTGTGAACATTATTCAATACTAACTGAAGAATTTTGTCTACCTCATAGATATCCAGATGTACGAACAACTCTTCATTTCTTATAGTCTTTTGACCTTATGATTATTTACTTTTGAAAATTATAATAATTAAACTATAAATGCTATAAGATTTGTTAAACCAGAAATCATTTTATTAATATGAAAAGATTGTTAAATACATTATTACACTTTTGTTATTAAGCATAATCCTAACAATCTCCCACTTGCGTTATAGTAAGTGTTTCATATCTCTCATTCCCATGTTCTCTAGGTGCCCATCAAAACTCTTCTGCGGTAAAACCTTTGTGAAAGGATCCGCTAGATTTTCTGATGACGCGATTTTGGTAATCGTCACGTCACCTATATGCATAATTTCCCTTGAAAGATGATAATTCCTTTCAATGTGTTTTCCTCTCTTATGACTTCTTGGTTCTCTCGAATTAGCCACTGCTCCATTGTTGTCACAATAAATAGTGATCTGCTTATTCACATTAGGAACCACTTCCAAGTCAACCAAGAATTGGCAGAACCAAACAACCTCTTTAGTAGCTTCGCATGCGACAACATACTTAGTTTCCATGGTGGAATCAACAATACAGGATTGCTTGATACTCCTTCATATAACTGTGCCTCCTCCAAGAGTAAACACAAATCCTGATGTGGATTTTCTGGAGTCAAAATCCAACTGGAAATCAGAATCTATATACCCAACGGGAATGAAATCCCCTCAAGAGTATACAAGCATATAATCTCTCGTTCTCTTGAGATAATTAAAAATATGCTTGATTGTCGTCCATTGCTCAAGACCAGGTTTCAATTGAAACCTGTTAACTATGCCAACAATAAAACAAATATTAGGTCTAGTGCAGAACATTGCATACATGAGACTTCCAACTGCCGAGGCATATGGAACCCTACTCATGAATTACTCTTCATGCTCATTCTTAGTTTGATTCCATGTCTAAAAGGTAACATACCTTTCTTGGAATCTTGCATGGAGAATCTAGACAAGATTTTATCTATGTATGAAGCTTGGGATAATGCAATCATTATATTCTTTCTATCCTTTATTACTTGGATACCAAGAATATAACTTGCCTCCCTTAAGTTCTTCATATCAAATTGTTTTACTAAACATTCTTTTACTGATGTCAATACACCTACATCGTTTTCGATGAGTAGTATATCATCAACCTAAAGAATTAGGAAAACCAACTTGTCACCTTCAATCCATTTGTACACACAGGGTTTGTCAAGGTTTTGAATAAATCCGAAACCTTTCAGAAATTGATCGAACATTATGTTCCAGGATCTGGATGCTTGCTTTAGTCCATATATGGACTTTTGCAACTTCCATACCCTTTCTTCTTAGACGTTTTCAATGAATCCTTCTGGCTGCATCATATAGATGCTTTCATCAAGAATTCTGTTAAGGAAAGATGTCTTGATGTCCATTTGCCAAATCTCTAGGTCTAGAGATGTTTCAATGGATAAAAGTATCCTAATGGATTTAAGCATGGCCACATGAGAGAAGGTTTCCTGAGTGTTAAAGCCTAAGCTCTGATACCAAACGATACGATCCTCGTTAGTTTGATGCCCAAGTTCGTTCTATGTTCAGGTTTGGATGGAAACCATGACCCAACACCTATAAAGAGATGTGAACCTTGGTATAAAGGAAGACGCCACAATCAAGGATGGAATACTCAATTGATAAATCAAGCATGAACGCTACAGAGAAAATCCGATGAGTTCAAGTAGTTCTCAAAGAAAGAAAGAGAAAAAATTCTCTCCAATTTTTAATTCCATATCAAGTCTGCCAAAAAATACATCAAATGGTTCCTTTTAAACTAAAACCCTAATGGACAGGAAAGGCTACATGCCTATCCTTAGAAAGGAAACAAATATTCGGCCATTAAGGCCTTTCAAACAGAAAAACTAATATGGCAATAATTGCCTTACAAAAGGGAAAGAAATAAAAAACTAAAACAAGCAACTATTGACTTGCTCCCTATTTAGAAGGCTAAATCTGGAAACAAATAAGCCCTTTAATTTGTGAAACAAATCAACTCTTATTCTATGGAAACCAAAAAGGAAACGGTTGAAATTGAATCTCCTCCACATGCCTAGCTTGTGCTTCACGCCCAAGCTTCTGCCACACGCCCAAAACTTCTCTTATTCGGCCTAATAAATTGCCTTGATGACGTTAATTAAGCCTTGGTCTTCATGTGGGCTCATCTTGGACTTTAACATTTCAGAATCAGCCCAAGTGTCTTGAATCAGGCCGTTGAGTGCTTCTTTGAATCTCTTGGCCCTCGCCATTGTTATTGGTCCAATCAGAACATGTAATGGATCTCTTGGTGCAGCTCCCTTATTCTCATCACCACTTGCACCCAATGGGTTTTATCCCTTTAGGAAAGTCTACAAGAGACCAGACTTTGTCATTTGACATAAACTCAATTTCAGATTGCATTGCCTTTTGCCAATGGTGACAATCAACATCCTCCATTGTTTCCTTATAAGTGTAGGGATCATTGTCATCCGGGAGATTCTCCATTGATTCTCCTAGATCGATGTATCTATCAGGCTGTTTACTAACCCTCCCACTACGACAAGGAATGGTAGGTTGTTGATCTTGCGATAGTACAGAACTTACAATTGGGCTAGGATGTGAAACATCTTATGGAATTGTATCTCCTGACATCTCATTCATGACAATTCTACTTTTAGGCACAATATCATTCATATAATTCTTTTAGAGAAATTTAGCATTTGTCGAAACAAATACTTTCAGATATGAAGGACTATAGAAATAATATCTTTTAGTTCCTTTTGGATACCCCACAAATATGCATGTTTCTGAACGGGACTCCATTTTTTCCATTTTTCCTTTTAACACATGCGCAGGATAGCCAAATATCCTTAAGTGTTGTAAACTAGGTTTTCGCCCAGTCCATAACTTATGCGGTGTTTGAGGAACTGACTTAGATGGTACATTGTTTAGAATATATATAGCAGTTTATAAAGCATGTCCCCAAAAAGAATTAAGAAGCGTTGAATAACTCAACATAGACCTAACCATGTCCAAAAGAGTTCTATTTCTCCTTTCTGATACCCCATTTTGTTGAGGTGTACCTGACGTAGAAAAATGAGAAATTATCCCATTATAAGTAAGATATTGCTGAAACTCACAAGATAAATATTCTCCACCACGATCAGATCTCAAGATTTGTATGTGTTTCTCAAGCTGATTTTCTAGTTCAGCTTTAACTGCTTTGAACATGTCAAAAGCATCCGACTTATGTCTCATGAGATACACATAGCCAAATCTCGAGTAATCATCCGTGAAAGTGTTGAAGTACTCATATCCACCTCTAGTTTTAATGCTCATAGGACCACACACATTAGTGTGTACTAATCCTAAACATTCGGTGGCTCTTGTGCCTTTGGTCGTGAACGACCTTTTGGTCATCTTATGATAAGAATGAGGGGCTGCACCAAGGGATCCATTGGATGTTCCGGTTGGGCCAATAACAAGAGCAAGAGCTATGAGATTCTAAGACGCACTCAATAGCCTGATTCAAAACATTTTGGCTGACTTTGAATTGTTGAAGTCCAAGATGAGCCCACATGAAGACTAAGGCTTAGTTAATGTCATCTAGGTAATTGATTGAGCTGATTACGAGGGGCCATAACATGGGAGAGTCCATTTGCAAGGGGCCGAATTACAAGAGGCATCAGATCATGTTCAAAGGGTAGTTTGGGGATTTCATAACTTTTGATTCTGGATGAATTAGCTGACGTGCCTTATGTCATTGGAAAGATTAATGCCTTAACTTCAATTTCGTATATTGAAACAAGTCATTTGAAGGTCCCAATAGTGAGTTATGACTGGATTCGTTTTGGTTGCCAGATTCAACTAATCTACGGGATTTGAAGAGTTTTTACTTGTTATTTGCCTTGTAATTTGCTTTGGTCAATTAATTCTTTTCTGGTTTCCCATGCTTGGAGGGTTGTTCTTCTCTTTTGTAAAAGAAAGCTTATGATATTATAATTTGAGAGAGTTTACTCTTTGGTTCTTCATTTGAACAGTGAACTTATCAAGGTTTCCTCCTTTTGGTGTTTTAAACAAGACTTATCACTCACCTTCTTCTTGTTCTTGAGTGTGGCGTCTACAACCTTCTTGATACAATTGGTTCTTATCTCTATATAGGTAACTGGTCACATACTTTATATTGTTCTTCATTATTAACTTGATTTAGAAAATGATCCATCGTTACCATATATTGGTTACGGGTCTCACTTCTCTTGGTAAGGTTCATGTCAGTTGGTATCAGAGCTTAGGCTTCTAAAATCAGGTTTCATCTATTCTTGTTCTTTTTCTTCTTCGTTTTCTGTTGATCACAAAAAAAAAAATTTTGATTGAAAATTCGTGTAGTTGAATGTGTTAACCAACAAAATTGGCGAAGGACCAAAGATGAATTTTCCACCCAGATACATGGAAAAGACGCATGCCAAGATATCATCTAGTTACTCCTCGAAAAAAGAATGCTGGATCAAATCTGGATACCTACCTCCTCCTTCAGATCAAGCCAACAAGCCCAGTAATCTCGATAACCCCTAAGTATCCCGACGCAGAGTTCTATTCAGAATCCTGTCACAGAGCTCAGTAGAGTACCCCGTTACTGCATCAGACAAGTATCCCGCTACTATATCAACCGAATACCCCACTCCTACAAGAGCAAGGTACCCCGCTGCCACATTAGACAAACATCTAGATACTAGAACAACTTAATATCACGTTTCTACACCCAGCCAGGTACCCCACTGCAAGAATAGTTGATATCAGGATACCTCATCGACCAAGCTCCTAACAAGGAAAGCATAAAACTAGCTAGAGGCGGGGTACGCGAGAACCCAAAAACCTCTTGGGATCCTCTCACCAGATAACCATAAGAAACACTCACAGAATTATATATCCATATGTTCGGACAGACAAGTCTAGAAGCTCCAAAGCAAGGGGGTTGAAACGCTGTCGTTCAAGTCCTTAAAAAAAAGTAGACTCCTTTCCGCCACTTAAGAATTCCATTTGAATAAGGAGTCCACTTTCATTAGAATCCTCTCCAAAAGGAATCACTTGGTTCAGATAATTAAAGCTCCTACAAGATTGCCTCCTAGAAGGAAAGAAAGTCTTGTGATCGCCAAAACCCTAGACCGAAAGTATAGGAGTGTATGGCAAGCTATGAGACCTATATATACGACACTACACTTACTAAAAAGCAGACCCAAAAAATTCGCCCCCTGAAACCCTACACTGACATTTAGTTCCACTTATCGACAGGCACGAGAACGCCATTTCCATCATCCAACAAAACTTTGAATACCGTCACATATCGCCATAGATATAATTTTATTAGTTGTATCATCAATAAAATCACATCTATTAATCTTTTCTGGTGTGAGTTTTTTAACCTTTGTTTGACAGGAATCTTGTCGGTATCAAACCACGTGATACCCCTCCGATGGGGATCTATCTCGATCTTGGTCCTTAAAGTTGTTATTTGGAGATTTTCCCCAGTGATAATTTTCCATTAACACATTTGGCACCGTCTGTGGGAAATATCTTCCTAACATTTATAAAGAAGTTGTCTTAGTTCTAGCCGGCGAAGCAGAAAGATGAGACTACGATCAAATCAGGCCCATCCGACTCCATCGGGACCCTTGTCACTTGCTACCACCGAAAGAGCTCAAAGACGGGGTAAAGGATCAAAGAATGACAATCCGGCACCAATACCTCCTCCAGTCACATCCGCAGGCCCTATGCCTCGAGATCCGATTGAGCAGGAGATTAATAGGGATATTCTAGAGCAACAAGCTGTTGCCTACGTAGAAGCCATCCGACTCAGGATGATAGCTCATGGAATCCCCTTCAAAGTATTTAGGATCGTAGGAGACATTAGCCCAAGTATCTGGGTACCAATGTTTGATCGACTAGGTCTATCTCCACCAACCCCAATCTGTCATGTTAATCTTAGACCCTGACTGGTGAAATCCGCGATTGAGATTCCACCAAGGAGAGTCCAGACCCTGGTAAGGCCAAGGGGAGAGAAGAAAGATCCACATCCACACTCAGAAGGGAGCACCAGATCCCGAAAAAGCCCTAGAAGTAGGCACCAGAAAGCCAAGTGAAAGGAAGTTGTTGTTGATTCAGAGACTTCGGATGAAGAAGGCTCAATGGCCCGATCTGGAAACGCTAAATCTCAGCGCCTAAAAGATCAGATGGCCAAAATGGCTAAGGAGTTGGATGAGTTAAAGAGGGGAAAGCATCAGGGAATCCAGAAGAACCCCTCAGGTCAGATGAATGCACTATTCTCCAAAAGAATCAGGGAGGCAAAGCTACCCCTTAAATTTAGGATGCCCTCTAAAAAGTATTCTGGAACAGAGGATCCTATCAGTCACCTAGAAAGCATTATCCACCAGATGGAAGTCCAGAATGCAACATGGTCTGCCATGTGCAGGATGTTCCCCTCGACCTTAACTGATTGTGCCAAAACATGGTTCAGAAGATCCTATCAGTCACCTGGAAAACATTGTCCACTAGATGGAAAAACAGAATGCAACATGGTCTGCCATGTGCAGGATGTTCTACTCAACCTTAACTGATTGTGCCAAAACATGGTTCAGTAAATTACCACCAGGTAGTGTTAATTCTTTTTCTAAACTCACCACAGCTCAGTTTCAAGGAATCAAGCCTCGTCCCAATGACCCTATCTTGCTTCAGTATGTGATCCAGAAGCGGGGTGAAACATTGAGTTCTTATGTGGAGAAATTCCATAAAGAAGTGATCCAGATGGGAGTATTCGACGAAAAAGAAACCTTGGCTAATTTCTGAAAAAACTTGTGGGCTGGCAAAGTATTCCGCTCTTTTGCTAAGCATCCACCAGAAACTTACCAGGAAGCTTATAATCGAACTTTAGAACAAGTAGACATAGAAGAGTAACTCCTGATCAAGGTTGAACACGATGAAGCCTGGCTGGCCCGGTGTTCTAAGAAGGAGGCTCCAAAGCCTGTACCGATCAAGAGATTCCGAAATTAGCCCCCAAACAAGTCAACCTACAGGTTGCCTCCAATTCCCTCGTACCAAGAAAGGTACCTGACTTGAAGATCCCCTCTCAAGAGATCGCCTCTCAAGGTGACCCCGCTGAAAGAAGTTGCCCGGGTAGCAAGGGAGGAAGATGGATATAATCACTACACCCCCCCTCAATGATTCAAGTATTGCAATTTCCATGAGGATGTCGGACACAACACTTCAGAATGTTACAGCCTCCGTAATTAGATCGAAGGATTGGTAGGGGGAGGCCTGCTAATAGAATTTCTACAGTAGGTACGAGATAGCATCAAGGAAGGGAAACAGGTATAAAGCGGGATGTAGGAGGCGACAGATAGAAGGAGGAATGGAGAGAAGGATATGATGCAGCAGATCCAGATGATTTATACCATTAGTGGAGGCCCCACCTTGGCTGGAACTTCTAACAATTCGAGGAAGAACCACGCAAGAAAGATTCCCAGGCTCAACGCAGGTCATGAGATCTTCAAGGTCAGCAATGGATTCCAAGATCCATCCCGCTCTACCAAGATTGTCTTCACAGAGGAAGATGTCTACAATACAGTCCAACCACATGACGAACCCATGGTATTCTCAGTACAGATTGCCAACTTCCGGGTTCACCGTGTCTTGATCAATGCTAGAAGCAGCGTCGACATCCTATTTAAGGGAGCTCATGAGCAACTTAACTTGAAGAATTCCTAATACAACAGCTGCACCTCGCTTTTGTTTGGATTCACAGGGGACTTTGTAATGCCCATGGGATCCAAAATCCTGCCGGTGATAGTCGGAGAAGCTCCACTTCAGCAGAAGGTGATGACGGAGTTCATCGTGGTGGATATACTGTTTTCCTACAATGCCATTCTGGGTAGGCTCTTCCTCTCAGGGATTAGAGTATACTATCCGTCTACCACAATGTCCTAAAGTTTCCAGTGGGAATAGAAGTAGGAGAAGTCAGATGGGATCAACAGGCAGCACGCAATTACTATACGGTATCTACTAATCCCGCCGCGCTTGTCAGATAGTCCACACATGTGGCAAGTGAAGTAAACCCGGGTATGCCGGAACAATGTCATTATGACATGAAAGAAGGAAAGGTACCAGACATAGTCATAGAAGAGCAGGAGGATGAAAAGCGGGGTTGGACCATTGGTTGTCCCGTGGATCAATTAGAAGAAATACCCATCAGGGGAGAAGATCTCACTAAGGTGGTGAAAGTTGGAGGGGGATTGGATCCTAAAGTCAACGAGGACTTGATAAAGCTCCTCAGAGAATACAACGATATTTTTGCTTGGATCTATGAGGAAATGCTCGATATTCCTCTTAGCTTGGTCACTCATAGGTTGGCAATAGACGCAACCGTCAAACCATTGAAACAGAAACGAAGACATTTCAACGCTGAATGGAACGCCGCAGTCCAGGAAGAAGTGGATAAACTCCTAAAGGCCGCTTTCATTAAGGAATCCCGATATCCCAAACGGATCGCCAATATGGTCATGGTAACCAAATATAATGAAAATGGTGTATGTGTGTGGACTACACCGATCTCAACTGGGCTTACCCCAAAGATAGCTTCCCACTGCCTAAAATCAACCAGCTTATCGATTCTACCACAGGAAACAAGCTCTTAAGCTTCATGGATGCCTTCTCAGGATACAATCAGATCATGATGCATCCCTCTAATCAAGACAAGACCGGCTTCATCACTAGGCAAGGCCTCTGCTGTTATAAGGTAATGCCATTCGGACTTAAAAATGCAGGTGCTACATACCAGCGTATGGTGAACAAATTGTTCAAGCAGCAGATAGGAAAATCTATGGAGGTGTACATAGATGACATGATTAGAAAATATTTGGAGGTCGGACAACACCCAGAAGATTTACGCTAAACTTTTCGGGTGATTAGAAAGAACCAGATGAGACTGAACCCCGCAAAGTGTGATTTTAGGGTAACGACATGGAAATTCCTGGGGTTCATGGTACATGAAAGTGGAATCGAGGCTAATCCCGATAAGATCAAGGCCATCATAAACCTCAAGTCTCCCACAACACTCAAGCAGGCACAGGGATTGACAGGCCAAATAGCAGCATCGAACCGATTTATGTCTCGTTCCACCGATAAGAGCCTCTTGTTCTTCAAGATTATCAAGCAGGGAAAGAAGCTAAAGGGGGATGAACAAAGCGAGTTGGCTTTCCAAGCCTTGAGGAAGTACTTGGCCAGTCACTCTCTACCGGTCAAGCCCCTCACAGAAGAAGAGCTCTAATTCTACCTAGCCGTCTCAGAAGCTGCCACCTGTAGGGCCTTAGTGAAGGAATGCATTGATGGAATACAGAGACCGGTGTACTATGTGAGTCGTGCTTTTACCAAGCCTGAAAAAAATTATACTTTCCTGGAAAAGCTCGCCTATGCCTTGGTAACTATAGCCAGAAAGCTTCGGCCCTATTTTCAGGCACACACTATCGTGGTAGTCACCGATCAGCTCTTACAACAATTCCTCTAGAGGCTAGATGTATCGAGCAGGTTGGTTCTATAGGCCTTAGAGCTCACCCAATTTGACATAAAATACAAGCCAAGGTCCACGATCAAAGCACAAGCCTTAGCCGACTTCATAATGGAGTTCAGTGTAAATCCGGACCTTATTACCAAGCCCAACCCCAGTCCGGATCAGACCTATCTGAACTGGCTGAAGACAATAAGACCTGGATTCTATACACAAATGGGGCATCAAGTCAATCAGGATATGGAGCAAGAACAGTTGTGATAGACCCAGAGGGGGTCAAATGCAGTCACTACCTAAGGTTCGAGTTCAGGGCTACTAATAATGAAGCAGAATATGAAGTCTTACTAGCGAGAATGGGAGTAGCAGAAGCCTTAGGGACCGATTTCCTCCTAGTCAAGAGTGATTCACAATTGGTGGTCAACCAGATGTTGAGGTTATACCAGGCAAAAGGTGACAATATGGTAGCATATATGGCTAAAGTCCGAGAAGCAATGTCGGGATTCAAAGGCGTAAGGATGGAACAGATACCCAGAGAGAAAAATCACCGAGAAGATGTTCTAGCCAGGATCGCAGCAGGTGAGGGGCATACCTTACCAAGAGGGGTACCCCTCCAACTAATACCTTATTCCAGTATAACCAAAGGGGTGGAGATCCTACCAGTTAACCGATTCCCTTGTTGGATTGATCCAATAGCGAACTACCTCCAAAGTGACACTCTCCTTGCAAATCCAGATCAAGCACGCAAGCTGAAGAGAATAGCTACCCGGTACTGCCTTGTAGACGAATACCTTTACCACAAAGGGAAATCCCTCCCCCTACTTAGATGCATTCACCTAGATGATGCTACCTGGGCACTTAACGAGGTACATTCAGGGGACTGTGGTAATCATGCAGCAGGCGAGACACTAGCATACCAGATACTTAGAATGGGCTACTTCTAACCGACTATACATCAAGACGCAAAACAGTTCACACAATCATGCGAGGCTTGCTAGAAGACAGCAAACCTCCATCACCTCCCTTCGGAGAGGCTTTCCTCGATTAGTACACCTTACCCCTTTGCTATCTAGAGACTAGATCTAATCGGCCTGCTTCCTACTACACCCAGCCAGGCCAAACATGCAATAGTATCAATAGAATATTTCACCCGTTGGGTGGAAGCTAAGGCACTTATCAGAATAACTGAAGAAAAGACCACCGGTTTTTCTAAAGAGAATATCGTTACCGCTTCGGTACCCCGATGGCCATCATAACTGATCTGGAAAAGCAATTTGATAATGCCAACTTCAAAGAATTCTGTGAAGATCGAAACATTGATCTCCGATTTGCATCAATGGCACACCCTCGAACTAATGGATTGGTAAAGGCTACCAACAAGACTATTAAGAAGCTCCTAAAGAAAAAGCTCTAACAGAAGAAGGGATTATGGGTTGAAGAATTACCTAATATGCTATGGGCGTACAGGACAATCAGGAGGACTGCAACAGGTGAAACCCCTTACTCATTGGTATTCGGAACGAAAGCAGTCTTGCCCATCGAACACAAGCTTATATCTTTTTGAATTCAAAATTATGAACCAGAAGATAATGAGGTTGAGTTAAGAGCCAATCTGGACCTACTCGAGGAGAAACAATGCAGGATCACTGAAGGAGTAGCAATGTACTAGAGTAAGTTAGCCCGACACTTCAACAAGAGAGTGAGGATCCACCATTTCAAAGATGGAGTTTTGGTCATCAAAAAGGTAACCCAGAGCACACGGAAAAAGGTCCTACCGAGAACTAGCACCTAACTGGGAAGGCCCTTACCTGATTAAAGCAATGCTACGGGGAGGTGCCTACAAGCTAGAAGACCTGGAGGGATACCAGGTTGATCACACATGGAATGCTGATCGCCTCGGGAAGTTCTACCCATTGGAATTCAATTTATATCGCCTGGAATACACACCCCCGATTTTATATTGTACTACTTGAAAAATTCAATAAAGTCAGTTATCTCTCCTACAAGATTCTTGGACTGACGGGGTGCCTAACTCCCTTTTTAAGGCCATAAAAAAAATTACATGAAAGACAAGTCAGGCGTTCTCTTCCTCCTCCAGGTTTTCTCCCTGACCGGCTGCTCCTTCCCTGATCACCTCAGCTGCAGTATCAGGCTGGGTCTCCTCGACTACTAGAACTATAGATCCAGCTGAAGCATTTTCCTCTCCCTCGGTTGCCAAACCACTCTTGTTCGCCTCAACTTCTAGAACCCCGATTCCAGTTGCATCTTCTTTTTCCTCCTCCACTAGAATAACCTTTGAAGAAGGTACGGGGTCCTATGTTTGTCCTTCCTGAGTAGAAGGAGGGTTAATCTGAGTTCTAGCAGAGAGGCTAGACCTCTGACTTGGATGGGAATCATCACGTGGAGAATCTTCCTAAGCCTGATCCTCACCCACAAACTGGGCAACCTTCGCTATGAATTGTTCTCGATCCCATTTGAAGGCCGCCTAAAGATCAAATAGAGGAGGCAAAGCCATGGCCATTTCATAGCAGGCAGTGAAATACCCATCCTCAAAGGAAGGACCTTCCTAGGAATCCAAGTTCTACACTGTCTCTCTTAAAAGACGGTTTTCATCCTACAGCAGCCTCTTCTCCCACTTCAGGCATTTCCTCTCACCACGACGATACAGGGACCGGACTATCTTGGTATCCAGGCAACGTAGATAACGCTGGACCTCAACCATGGCAGCTTGTCTACCTTCTTCAGATGCTTTAGCAGCCTAGGTAAAAGGGCCATGCTCTGTTGGGCTTGAGCCATCTCCTGCTGGGTATCCTGCAACTTGGCCTGAAGCCCTATGTAGGCTTCCTTCAGAGTCAACAGCTGTTTCTCCATGGCCAAAACAAATTTAAAACCTTGTGAGAAGAAAAAGAGTCAGTACCTATAAAAAAGGGGGGAGAATAACAAGAGGAAAAGTAGAATGCTACCTCAGCCAAGACAGAAGCCCCTTTGGTCGCCAAAATTTCAGTAGGAAGCTTCGCTATGCTCACTAAGCTCCCTTCAGGGTAGGATGCTTTGAACCGGGATACCATCTCGTCGTGGGTAACACTTCCTGACCCCGATCCCGATAGAACATCAGCGGTGGGATAAGAGATAGGAGCAACTTCCTTTTTTGTAATTCCAGGCTGCTCCCTAGAAGGCAATACTACTGGAGGAGGATTAGGAGGAGTGTCTACAGCAGGTGGAGTAGCAACATTTTTGGTCTTCCATTTAGATTGTTCTAATGAGCCCCAGGCTTTGGCAACTCGAGCTAGCATTGACCTTATGGATTGACATCCTAGGGTACGAGTAGAGGGATGTACCGGAGTCCTAACAAGCAAACCCGTAGGAGTAGGAAGAGGTGAAGGGATCTTGGCAGGAGGTTTAGCAAAAATAGAATGAGGGATAAGGACCGCGTCAGGCTGAGTAGTTATGACCTGGGCAGTATTGGAGGGAGAAAGAGGAAGATATGGAATAGGAGAAGTAGAAGGAGGCAAAGACATACCTCCTATCCATGTCCCAAAGGAAGTAGGAGAATCGATCACCAGTAGGGTAGCAGAGACTGTTAAGAAGAAGATAACATAGTAAGGAAGGGAGAGTAGAAAATGCACATACATAAAATAAGAAGACAGATGAAGCGTTTATACCTGGAAGGGCGAAGGAGATCCTCAAAGACTTCTCCAGCCGGGCTCCTTCGAAGGGATCGAGAGTAGGATATTGCACATTGATGTACCCCTTCTTTAAAATATTTCCCAAGATATCCAGGGATTCTAGAGAAAGCACCCCCTTCGCCCATTTGTCTTTAACTGTGAATTGGGTTGGGATGAGGTATTCAAATCCCCCAATATAGGACGTATTCCCCCATTCTCTCTTGACAACAAACCACTCTTCCTTCCATGGTGTAGAATATTTCACATTCGTACTAGGAACAATGAACTTCATCTCATTGGAGGCCCTCAAATACAACTGACCCCGTGGTACTAAGTTCGCTATCTGGAATAAGTAGCGGAGCTCGTCAAAGCCTAGCTCCCTGACTATGTTGTCTCTCACACACTACTCCTTCTAGAGCACTAAGAAGCCCATCAAATGTTTCCAGAAACCCGGGGAGATCTAGTGGGGTGCCAGTTCTAAGGAGACTAAAGCCCGGTGAATTATCGGATGGATAGGGAGTTGGACTCTGTATTCAAAAGCCGGTTTGTGGATGAGAAAAACATCCCCCAACTGGGTGTAGATGTAATATCCCCGATGAGGAAGAGAGAGATCGATGTCATTCGGGATCCGATACTCCTCTCGTAGCTTAGCCAGTGTTTCCACCGTGCACACAAAATCGGGAATGATACGCCTATCATGAAAAGAGGCGAAAGAACCGACATACACCCTGGTCAAGGTAATGACTGGTGCACCACCAGCCTCTTCTACCTTTACAATGATCCCGGTGTCATCTTTGTCGGTGAGTTGGACCGGGTCCTCTGACCTATTGTGGAAACACGACCCGATTCTTGGGTTCCTTGTAGAACAACGGCGCAACAACGTTTGTTCATCGCCAGAATCATCCACTTCACCTCGACCTCTCTTTTTCCCCCTCAGTATCAGAGAACCTGCCTCTGATCCCCCCTCAAGAAGATCATCGAGACTATCGGGTGAAGGGGGCAAATCTGGGCGAAGTTCATAGGAAATGGGAAGAAGACTTGGGGAAAGAGTTAGAAGTTTTGAAGGAGATGCCTATGTTTTCTTTTTTTCCACTTTTGAATTTTGAAAATGATGAAGAAAAAAACCAGGAATTTCGGTTTATTTATAGATAGAGATAGGCAGTTACACACAAGGTAACCGGAATTGATGAGGGGTTGATGACCGGCAACGTGCTTGGAAGATGTGCCAGTGACGGTTTTGCATTAATCATGCCAAAATGGCTCATTTTTGAAATCCGTAAGTCAATCACCATATGACAGGTGGCTAATACACTGATTATCAGCGTATCTAGGGGGGATTTCCTTCCCAGCAATGATACCCAACTAGATAATGAATAAGCAGACAGACAAGGTAGAAAATCCTTCAAGCAAAAGTGGAATCCTAACTCCAACCCCGACAAGACATCGATGTTCAATTCAGAGGGGGACTTCTGTTAATCGTCAAAATTGGCGAAGAACCAAAGAAGAATATTTCACCTAGATACATGGAAGAGACACATGCCAAGATATCATCTAGTTACTCCTTGAAAAAAGAATGCTGGATCAAATCTAGATACCTACGTCCTCCTTCAGATCAAGCCAACAAGCCCAGCAATTTCGACAACCCTTAAGTATCCCGATGTAGAGTTCTATTCAGAATCCTGTCACAGAGCTCAGTGGGGTACCCCGTTACTACATCAGATAGGTATCCCGCTAGTATATCAACCGGATACCCCGCTCCTACATCAGCAAGGTACGGTTCCCCATTGATGCATCAGACAGACATTCAGATACTACAATAGCTAAATATCCCGTTTCTACACCCAGCCAGGTACCCCGCTGCAAGAACAGTTGATATCAGGATACCCCGTCGACCAAGCCCCTAACAAGGAAAGCATATAACTAACTAGAGGCGGGGTATGCGAGAACCCAAACTCCTCTTGGGATCCTCTCGCTAGATAACCATAAGAAACACTCATAGAATTATATATCCATATGTTTAGACAGACAAGTCTTGAAGCTCCAAAGCAAGGGGGTTGAAACGTCGTCGTTCTAGTCCCGATAAAAAGTAGACTCCTTCCTGCTACTTAAGAATTCCATTCGAATAAGGAGTCTACTTTCATTAGAATCCTCTCCTAAAGGAATCACTTGCTTCATAATTAAAGCTCCTATAAGATCACCTCCTAGAAGGAAAGAAAGTCATGTGATCGCCAAAACCCTTAACCGAAAGTATAGGAATGCATGGCAAGCAACGAGACCTATATATACGATACTACACTCACCAAGAAGGGGACCCAAAAAATTCGCCCCCTGAAACCCTACGCTCACATTCACCCTACAGTGACATTCAATTCCACTTATTGACAGGCAAGAGAACGCCATCTCCATCATCCAACAAAACTTTGAATACCGTCACATATCGCCATAGATATAATTTTATTAGTTGTATCATCAATAAAATCGCATCTATTAATCTTTTCTGGTGTGAGTTTTTTAACTTTTGTTTGACAGGAATCTTGTCGATATCGAACCACGTGATACCCATCCGACTGGGATCTATCTCGATCTTGGTCCTTAAAGTTGTTATTTGGAGATTTTCCCCAGAGATAATTTTCCATTAACATAATGTATATCAACTATTGATATTCCTCTTCTTGATTTCGTGCATTGATATTCAAAAATAAATAAATAAATAAATAAATAAATTATAAAAAATCTGGTAGTTAAATATTGTCATTGTTATTCTAGTCCTATTACTCCACGTGTTTCATCTTACTCCTTGAACTTTCTTGTGAGTGTCCATCTAAGTCAAAAAAAAAAAAAAAAAAAAAGAGGAACTGTAATTGCAAATAAATAGTGTGAAAAGGCAAGAGTCAGTGAGCTCATCAGTGTTAGGATTATGCTCAATAGCAAGAGTGTAATGTTGTAATTAACAATCTTTTTCATATTAATAAAGTGATTTCTGGTTTAACAAATCGTATAGCATTTATAGTTTGTATTATAATTGTCAAAGTAAATAATCATAAGGTCTAAAGACTATGGGAAAAGAAGAATTGTTCGTACATCTGGATATGTATGTGGTAGACACAATTCTTTAGTTAGTCTTGAATATTGTTCACAACTTAAGTTAAAGGTTGGGCACCTTTATCTTGTTAAAGTTGTAGAATTCTTTTGCTAGCATTTGAGTGGGATCAAATGAGATATGATGAGTCTAAAATCATCGGAGTGTCTTCGAGCAAAAGGATCTAGTGCACTGGGTGCATTGAACTGGATCACAATGAAAAGCTTTATCTAGAACCGTCAATAGATAATAGTCTTTTCATTATCAGGACAATCGGAGAGTCTATCTTAATCCTGAGATAAATGATGGACTTATGGTTGCAAGTGATATCATTTGAGTTATCAATGAGTACGATTATATCGCATAGTCTATCCTCGATAGTTTGGTGATATTCATTTGTTAATCGATAGAGGACTTCATTTATAGATATGGACATCGTGGCTCCATTTAATTAAATGAGAGTATAATATCATCATATGGATGTTTTGAGGTAATTGGATATTAAATCTCAACGTTGAGTTTTCAATAGTGTCTATTGAAAACATGGCTTCTGGACAAGTCAAAATATCCAAGTTCAAAACGTGGTCATATGAGTAAATATGGTAACTTGGAGAGTTATAGGCGGTCTATGAACTCTTGGCGATTACTGATATTAATCACGAGGATACACTATCTCCAATATGATTGTCTAGGGTATGAATGAGGAGCATCTTCCTTTTCTATCTTTATTTAAGAGTTCAGTTTTAGCTCTTTAGTGGAATGAGTTAAAATTAATGGATCGGACCTAAGTGAATCATTTGTTGATTGTGATTAGGTTATGTCTATTGAAGCTTAAATTTAGATGGCCCGCCAAGATCCCCAATCCACACGGACTTGCATGGATCACTTGATATATTCTACCGGACCAATTTAAGGGTCCATCTAGAATTGCATTTAATATATTAAGAATATAATTTGCACATTATTTAAGTAATGGGCTGCTCAATTATATTAATATATTAATGAAAGACATGTGGGCTTGTTTCTTTTAGTAAGAATGGGTCTGGTTCACATGTGGGCTTTTTTATTTAAAGTCCAATGGATTAAATGAAATAGGAAAATAATATTAGGCCCATCTTATATATAAGTGGGGCGGCTAGGTTAAGGTTTTGACCTAAAAATATTATTTTGTTTCATTTGTTTTAATTAAATAAGAATTAATTGATTTATTGATTAATTGTTTAATTAAAGAAACAAATCTTTCCTAAAAGTAAAAGACTTGTTTGATAAGTAAATAAATAAATTAGTATTATTTATTTAATCAAATAAGGAGTCTTTTTTTTTATTTAGTCAAATAAAAGAATAAAAATAAAAGAGTTGGATTAGGGTTTGAAGTCTATAAAGTTAAAAAGAATTAGGGTTGAATTTTAGTCACCCTATATAAGTGACATGATGAAATTCGGCCAACCCTAATTAGATACTACATAGAATTTGGCAACCCTAAAGGAAAAAGAAGAAAAATTTGGCCAACTTATATATATGTTCTTATAGGGTTCGGCCACATCAATTAATTGGTGCTTGAGTTTTTATTTTCTTTCTTCTTCTTCTTAATTCTAAGAGAGTTTTTATTCTAGAGAGACAAAAAGGAGTGAAAAATTATTCTTTGATAGTATACAATTGCTTAAACATCAATAAGCTTGTGTATACGATATCGATCTAGGTTCACGCGAGTTTCGATCATAAGATTGTGAACTCAAAAGTGACCGGAATAATTTTGACATTCTTTTGATTGTTTTGTGACTAACAAAGAAAAGAAAGTATTTGTTTGGTCCATTCACAGGTTTGCAATTCAAAGGAAAGGGAGACCACGCTCCTAGGTGATCCACGTTCGTGCTCGGATTGAAGGTCTTGCGGATTACCATCGACGTAAGTCAATCGGATCAAGCGACAAGAGGTAATTTACTTTTGTTGATATATATGCATGTTTATTGATTAAAAGGGTTTAAGGTTCATAAAGGAAAAATTTTAAAGTCACTAAATCGTCTTTAGTATCGCTTCCGCTGCGTGTAACACTTTTATTTATTTATTTTTCCCTACAATCAGATGGTAAAAGCCAAAAATAACTGAGTGAAAACATAAGTGTGTGCTATCATCTTGAGGATAAACAAGTGAGGGAGTGTTTGTGAGGCTTACTAATCCTTGTTTGTTTTGCAGGTTTTAAATATGTCTCACGAAACACCAGAAATGGTAGATCTTAATATTTTGTATAAAGCCATGCAACAAAACATGGAGCGGATGGAGATTAAGTTTGGTGAGGTGAATGATTGGATAAACAAAGTGGAGTCTAGTTCACAAAGAGAGCAGCCATTTAGAGCTCCAAATGTGAAACAAAGAGAAAGGAATCCACCTAGGAATGACTATGAAGATGATTATGGGAATGACCTAGAAGAGGATGATCGCATGTCTTATATGGGTACGGATAGATTTAGGCGTAAAATGGGAAATATAAGAGATATGTATTGGAATAGAGGAGATAGGTATAGAGAGAGGGCTGATAATAACTTGGGTAGCATTAAGGTGAAAATCCCAACTTTCCAAGGCAAAACTGATCATGAAGCTTATTTTGAGTGGGTGAAAAAATAGAATTGGTGTTTGATTGCCATGATTACTCCGAATTGAAGAAGGTGAAATTAGCTGCCATATAATTCACTGATTATGTTATTGTTTGGTAGGATTAACTGATTGTGAGTCGGTGACGGAATGGAAAAAGACCTATTGAGACATAGGAGGAGATGAAAACTGTTATGAGGAGGCATTTCATCCAAAGCCATTATTTTAGGGGTTTGTTTCAAAAATTGCAAACTCTTACTTAATGATCTAAGTGTGTTGAAGACTACTGTAAAGAAATAGAGATTGCCATGATTCGAGCTAATGTAGAGGAGGACCGTGAGGCTGCTATGGCTAGGTTCTTAAATGGACTACACTGAGACATTGCAAACATAGAAGAGATGCAACATTATGTTGAATTGCCTAACATGGTGCACATGGCCATTAGGGTGGAACAACAGTTGAAGAGGAAGGGTTCCACATGGGTTGGGCAAAATTTGGGTTCTTCATCATCATGGAAACCGAATTGGAGCAAGAGGGATGACCAACCTAGTTTCAAGGCCAAGGCCGAACCTTCCAAAGATCATAAGGCCGGAGGCACAACATATCAAGGTAAAACAGATTTCCAACCTTTTAGAAACCGAGATATTAAGTCTTTTAAGTGTTTGGGAGCAGGTCATATTGCATCTCAATGTCCAAACAAGAGAGTAATGGTTTTGAAGGATGATGGAAATATTGAATCTGAGGGTGAATTTGATGATTAGTCCATACCACGTTTGGAGGATGCAAGGGACATTGAGTATCTGGTGGATAGAGAGCTTTTGGTAGCAAGAAGAGCTCTTAATGCTCAAGCAATGGAAGATGATGAGGTACAACGTGACAATATCTTTCATACCCGCTGTCATGTTAATGATAAGGTATGTAGCATGATTATTAATGAGGGGAGTAGTACTAACGTGGCTAGCACTACTTTGGTAGAAAAACTAAATTTGGCTACTTTTAAGCACCCAAAACCTTATAATTTACAATGGTTGAATGATAGTGGGGAAATCAAGGTGACTAAATAGGTGTTGTGTCATTTTCAATTGGAAAGTATAAAGATAAAGTTTTTTGTGACGTGGTACCAATGAATGCAGGCCATATTCTTTTTGGGAAACTGTGGCAATTTGATAGACATGTAACACATGATGGATATACATTGATACTCCTTTGTACTCAACAAAAAGCCAATCACTCTTGTACGTTTAACCCCAAGACAAGTATATAAAGATCAAGTGAGTTTTAAAAAAAAAAAGATGTAAAAAAGGAGAGTGAGAGTTCAAAAGAAAGATAGACAAAAGAAAAAAAGACTGACATAGCAAAAAAAGAAAGAAAGAGTGAAAAAGAGAGAAAACACATTAGCTTCTTTGCAAGAGGGAGTGAGATCAAAAAGGCTTTGTAATGACGGCTAATCGTACTTGCAAAGAGGCTTGTTTTAGTACTAATAAAATTAACTCTTCTTTGCCTAATGTTGTTATTTCACTTTTGCAGAACTTTGATGAGGTGTTTCCCGAAGAGATACCTATTGGTTTACCACCAAAAAGGGGATTGAGCATCAAATTGATTTTGTACCTGGAGCACCCATCCCAAATAGACCCGCATACAGAAGTAATCTCGAGGAGGCAAAGGAACTTCAAAGGCAGGTTAGTGAGCTCATGGAAAAAGGGTATGTGCGTGAGAGCATGAGTCCTTATGCGGTTCCCGTATTGCTTATGCCTAAGAAGGATGGAACATGGAGGATGTGCATTGATTGTCGTGCCATCAACAATATCAATGTAAAGTATCGGCATCCTATTCCAAGATTAGATGATATGCTTGATGAATATCATGGTTCTAGTGTTTTTACTAAAATTGATCTTAAAAGTGGATATCATCAAATTAGGATGAAAGATGGTGATGAGTGGAAAACTGCTTTCAAAATAAAATATGGTTTATATGAGTGGTTAGTTATGCCTTTTGGGTGAACTAATGCACCAAGTACATTCATGAGATTAATGAACCATGTTTTACGTGCTTTTATTGGAAAATTCGTGGTTGTTTACTTTGATGACATTCTGATTTATAACAAGAACTTGGATAAGCATGTTGAACATTTAAAACTTGTTTTAGGTGTTTTAAGAAGAGAAAAGTTGTTTGCCAATTTCAAAAAGTGTACCTTTTGCACGGATAAGCTTTTATTTCTGGGTTTTGTTGTTAGTGATAAAGGGATAGGGGTTGATGAAGAGAAGGTTAAAGCAATCAAGGAGTGGCCAAAACCTACAAGTGTAGGACAAGTAAAAAGCTTTCATGTGTTGGCTAGTTTCTATAGGAGGTTTGTGAAGGATTTTAGCAGTATAGCTACACCTTTAACTAAAGTTATCAAAAAGAATGTGGGATTTATGTGGGGTAATGAGCAAGAAAAGGCATTTAACTTGATTAAGGAAAAATTAGCTAATGCACCTTTGCTTGCTTTCCTGACTTTGCTAAAGCTTTTCAGATTGAGTGTGAGGCTTCAGGAATAGGTATTGGAGCTGTTCTAATGCAAGAAGGACGTTCCATTGCATATTTTAGTGAGAAGATAAGTGGAGCAGCCTTGAACTACCCTACTTATGACAAGCAGATGTATGCTTTGATTTGAGCATTTGAAACTTGGCAACACTACCTTTGGCCAAAGGAATTTGTGATTCACACAGATCATGAGTCATTGAAACATTTAAAGGGGCAACACAAGCTGAGTAAGCGGCATGCCAAGTGGGTGGAGTTCATAGAGACATTTCGATATGTGATCAAGTACAAAAAGGGTAAGGAAAATGTGATCGCTAATGCTTTGTCTAGAAGGTACGTTTTACTTTCTACTTTGGATGCTAGATTGTTTGGTTTTGATTACATTAAAGAATTGTATGTGGAAGATTCTGATTTTGGTAATGTATTCAATGCATGTGAGAAAGTAGCATTTGGCAAGTTTTATAGGCATGATGGATTTTTGTTTAAAGAAACTAAGTTGTGTGTGCCTAAGAGTTTTTGCATGAATTGCTTGTTAGAGAAGCTCATGGGGGAGGTTTGATGGGTCATTTTGGTATAGCCAAGACACTAGATGTTTTGCAAGAACATTTCTTTTGGCCTTATATGAAACATGATGTAGAAAGAATTTGTGAGAAATCCATTACATGTAGACAAGCTAAGTCTAAGACTAAACCTCATGGTTTGTATACTCTTTTGCCTATACCTAATGGACCTTGGATTGATATTTCTATAGATTTTGTTTTGGGCTTGCCTAGGTCAAAAAGGGGTAGAGATTCTATATATGTGGTTGTTGAAAGGTTTTCTAAAATGGCACATTTCATTCCTTGTCATAAAACTGATGATGCATCACATATTGCTGATTTGTTTTTCAAAGAAATTGTTAGATTGCATGGTATGCCTAAAACCATTGTTTTGGATAGAGATGCTAAGTTCTTAAGCTGCTTTTGGAAGACTTTATGGGGTAAGTTAGGAACTAAACTTTTATTTTCTACTACTTGTCACCCACAAACTGATGGTCAAACTGAAGTGGTTAATAGGATGTTGTCTTCTTTGTTGCATGCTATCATCCAAAAGAACTTGAAAACATGGGAAGATTGTTTGCCGCATGTAGAATTTGCTTATAATAGGAGTGTGCATTCTACAACTCAATTTTCACCTTTTGAAATTGTGTATGGTTTTAATCCATTAACTCCATTGGATTTAATTCCATTACCTGTGGATAAACATGTTAACTTGGATGGAAAGAAAAAGGCAAATTTTGTTAAGCAAATCCATGAAAAGACTCGGCAAAACATCGAGAGAAGAACTGAGCAATATGCCAACCAAGCTAATAAAGGGTGCAAGAAAGTTGTTTTTGAATCGGGTGATTGGGTTTGGTTGCATTTTAGAATAAGGGGGCTACACAAAGAGATCCATTGCATGTTCCGGTTGGGCCAATAACAAGAGCAAGAACTAGGAGATTCAAAAACACACTCAATGGCCTGACTTAAGACACTTGGGCTTACTCTGAATTGTTGAAGTCCAAGATGATCCCACAGGAAGACCAAGGCTTAATTAACGTCATCAAGGCAATTGATTGGGTCGATTACCATGGGCCATGACATGGGAGAGTCCATTTGCTAGGGGTCGAATTACAAGATGCATCAGATCATGTTCGAAGGGCAGTTTAGGGATTTCATAACTTTTGATTCCGGATGAATTAATTGACGTGTCTTATGTCATTGGAAAGATCAGTGCCTTAACTTCAATTTTGTATATTGAAACAAGTCATTTGAAGGTTCCAATAGGGAGTTATGATTGAATTCGTTTTGGTGGCCAGATTCAACTAATCTATGGGATTTGAAGAGTTTTTACTTGTTATTTGCATTATCTTTATTATTTTCTTGTAATTTGCTTTTGTCAATTAATTCTCTTGTGTTTTCCGATGCTTGGAGGGTTGTTCCAAGGCTTGGCTTTATATTTTTGTTCTTCTCTTTTGTAAAAGAGAGCTTATGATATTATAATTTGAGAGAGTTTACTCTTTGGTTCTTCATTTGAACTGTGAACTTATCAAGGTTTCCTCCTTGTGGCGTTCTAAACCAAACTTACTTTCCTCTTGTTCTTTAGTATGGCGTCTACAATCTTCTTGATATCGTTGGTTCTTATCTCCATATAGATAACGGGTTGTGGTCCTTATATTGTTCTTCATTATTAACTTGATTTAGAAAACGATCCATCGTTACCATATATTAATTCCAGGTCTCACTTCTCTTGGTGAGGTTCATATCATCTTACCTTCCAAACAAGATTCAAAAGTTGGTAGATCATCAACCTTTAAGTCACTTAAAGGTTTATCACTAACCAATCTTTTAATCATCTTAAGGTTAATATGACCTAGGCGCAAATGCCAATAGGTATTTCATCTTTTGATAATTTTATTCTTTTATGATTAGGTTCTGTTAATTTCGTGTCTAACAAGTGAGAGATATTTCTATGTAAATAAAATAAATCGTTTTCTAATTTACCTTTGCAAACAAATTTGTCATTCTTACTAATAATAAAATCTTTATTAAAAGTAACTGAATATCCAAATTTATTTTAACAAGAAACTAAAATTAAATTCCTCTTGAATTGAGGTACATAATAAACGTCTATTAAATCTAAATGCCTACTAGAATCTAGATTAACTCTAATATCTCTCATGGCACTGGCAGACACCAACGCTCTATTGCCCAAGCGCAAGTTGATTTCATTCTTATTCAGACTTTTCCTTTCCTGGAACCCCTGTAAGGAATAACAAACATGATTAATAATGGCTCTAGATTCTATGATCCAAGATCTGTAAAATCTGTCTGAAAACATGTTTCAAGATAATTAACATTACCTTCTTCCTTCATGTTCTGGGACTTTGGGCAATTTCTTTTCCAATGTCCATTTTCACCACAAAGGAAGCATTTACCTTTAATCTTGTTTATTTTCTTGGTCTCTTTCTTGGTAGGCCCAAGTTGCTTTTTCTTTTGTTGTTTATTGACCTTTTTACGGGTCTTAACAGTAACAACTTTACCAACCATATGAATCTCTTGACATTTGCTTTTCACAAGGATCTTTTCAACGCTTTGAACATATTGCATCAGGCCTTGCAAAGTGTATTCCTTTTTGTTCAAGGTATAGTCCAACTTGAACTAATCAAAGGAATCTAACAGTGAGTTGACAACCATGTCAATTTTCATCTCACCATCTATCTCAACACCATTGAGTTCAGCAATGTTGAGATGTGCTATGACTTTCATCTTGTGATCTTTCACAGCCTGTCCAGATTTCATCCTAAGATTCATGAAAGCAGTCACTGCCTCTCTCTTAGTCGTTCTGGACCTCATAGCAAACATCTCTTCCAAAGACATCATTATATCAGCAGCAGTCCCTATTCCTTTATGCTGTTGTTGTAACACGTTGGAGATGGTAGCCATAATGTAACATTTGGCCATCTCATCTGAGGTCTTCCACTGCTTATACTCATCTCTTTGCACCATACTGGATTCATAAGTAGGAGCAGGTTGTTTAGGGGGAGTTTGAACAAACTTATGTTTTTCAACCTCTAGCAACAACCAAATTTTCCTTTTCCATGTGACATAATTATCACCAGTTAAAGTATTGTCTTTTAGGATGTTGATTAGGGATGGGGTCATGATTTCTGAATAAAACAAAAAATATATATAAGTAAATAATCATGATAAAACACTTTCGAATATTTATCTTGTATTAAATAAATAATTAAATCACAAAATTCAACGGTGATCCAACATCTATAAATATCACCCCTCCTTTGTAAGTTCGCACCATTTACTATTGAAACTAATAATGCACGGTGTGTATAAAACTATCTAGAGAGGGGTAAATAGATTTTAAACGATTATTACCAATTTTAGCGATTAGTCAATATTACGAAAATACCACACACTAGTTAAAGCAATAAATCAAGTGTAAAGTGTGGAATTTAAATAACACATGATTTTTATATGGAAACCTTCAACAAGGAAAAACCATGGGCTGTTATGTGCACCACACACGAACCTCGAATCCACTAATTGTATTGGTGTTTACAACCTAGGTTGACCTCAACCTTTCATAGTCTATAACCCACCACTACTACCAGTAGGCCTATAAAAGTGAACCTCGTCCAATTTGCTTGAGGCCTAAGCAACCTTAGCCACAAGTCTCAATTCTCAATGAAGAGATTAAATAACTTAAGTGAATATGCAAAGATATCCAAATATGCAAATAATGTTAGGTTACACTAAATGCTTATCTAGAATTGATAAATGTCAATTAAATAAATCCTAAATATTAATTGCTATATGACAAGACATAAAGCATAGCTATGTGAGATATGTCAATCCTAGATATAGCTATCAAAATACAACACTCAAACAGTCGACACATCATCTCAATCTTGTAAGTAGAAATTACTCTAAGAACATACAAGTAATAAATGAGATAAATTGTTAAGTAAGAACACTAATTTTGTAAGATAATGGTGAAAAATTACCATAATATGTGTGCTTAAGAAGACCCATGCACTAGCACATACTAGATGATCCTAGATTATGCATAGATGATGATTGATGATTGATGTACATAGAAATGAGTTTAGAGAATTAAAAAAGCAATCTTGATGTTTTTTCTCTTAAAAATCTCTCTTTCTCTTTTAGGCTTCTTGATGATCAAAGATTGTACAGAAAGAGAGTGACATAATGGTGCATTTATAGAGGGTAATAAAAGGCTAAGTGAAAAGACTAGTTTGCCCCTGAAACCGCATGATCGGCAGTTTCATTCGGCGATTTCAAACCGCCGATCAAACCACCAAATTGAATCCTGAGAGAATAGAGAAACAACGACGGTTTCGTTCAGCTATTTCAAAACTGCCGATTACAACCGTAGAAATAAACCTGAAAGATGAAATCAATCAGGTCTAAACGGTTGTTGGAAACCGTTAATCATAACCACGGAATCAATCAGAGACTTCTGGAATCAAATGGTGGTTTCATTCGGCGGTCATGGCCGCCAATCAAACCTCTGTTTCACCAATTTTGGTGAAACCAAAGGAGAAGCAAAGGGCATTCTCCAAAGGCGATCCTCGCGCTAACCAAGCACATCATTGTGTATGCGCAGACGTTTCCAAACTATATTCGTGAAATGAATTACTAGACACACTAACACACGACAAGATAGAATAACAAAGTGCAATTGTGAAAGATGACATGTGAAGAGAATGCACACAATATCAATGGATACATATGCAATCAAGACAAGTGTGTGTGTGCAACTAAATCTCTTCAAAGAAAACTAAACACTAGAGATATACCTTTGGAGTGCTTATCACCTTGAGGTCTTGATAGGGCATTGAGCTTGATCATCATTCCTAAGCTACCCTTACATTTCAAACCCCAATTTTGGTTTGTCACCGAAATAAGCTAATCAATCTTTGAGGAACTTACAATCTCCCCCTTTGGCTAACCACCACTCATATTGATCCTCACAACAAAATAGAAACTAAAGGTCAAAAATGATTTTCTATAATACAAAGAGATATTAAAAAGTTAAAACTTCAATTCTTCAATCTCTTGTAGAAAACCAATCCTTCAAAACAAAGTTTCTACACTTTCCAATACAAGTGCAATGTGAGATGATCAAGTGAAATTACAACAAGCATTTGCATTTAAAGAATTTAAGCATAACATCATGTAATGTTGTTGTAACGCAATGCTCCCCATTAACCGATTACTCCCCCTCAATTAGTAAACTCCCTAATAAACGAATTTGCTACTACTTTTCCCTCTACATACTACTCCCCCATTTTGTCATGATATAGGCAAAGAAGTATCCCCAACCGAGTCAATTTAGCATAGAGAGATAGTAGCATACTAGACATTTGCATAATCATATAAGCCACTTTATGCAACTTAATTAATTGGAGAGAAACAAGGAGATTTATATTATGAAAAATGTATGATTAAGATGTTTTGTATGAAAGACATGTTGCATTCAAATCCAAAAATCAATGGTATTTGGCAAAGCAAATGACAAAGGTTCCTTAAAGAATTCAAACCAATTTCACAATTGTCATGAGTAAAGCAAGGATATAGAATTATCAATCATTCAATTTTAATGAGCAACTATATCCAACTTTATATGCTAAACAAGGCATGAGCGACTCTTTGCACCCTATTCGATTTTTCCAGGTATGAAATCTGTATGATAGTAGCCATGTTCAACAAATAAATAAAGAGAGACATTAGATTTTAAAATCCTTAGAACAGATATGAGATCTTTTATTCCTTTGAGTCTCATAAGCTTTTCACACATTGTTTTGCATTTAGATATTGCAATCATCTATTCATGCTTTTCATATTTGAGCATGTCATTTAAATTTCATGCTTTTTACATTTTAAGCATGGCATTTAAAGAAACATGTCATGGAGATCATTATAGGTCATTCAAAAATTATTTCCTAAGAATATCTTCTAGTCCAAAAATGCATGTTTGAACATAAATAAGACATGGATTGCAAACAAAGAAAGGTTCACACTTATTGAAGAAGATATCATATAAGCATATATGCAACCAAGATACTCAAGCACTTAATAAAGAAGCATAAGATTTTTCAAATTTTTCCATGCGACAAGTATTCAATTGCTCTCTTTGCTAGAGTTCCCCATATGGGGTAAAAATCCAAACCACATCAAGTCACAAGACATATCCTAATAAATCTACTAAATGCATGAAACCTAGTTGAATCTAAGGGTTTAGTAAATAAGTCTGCTAGTTGATCATTAGTGCCTACATGTTCAAGTACTATGCATTTGTTCTCAATTAGTTCTCTTATGAAATGATGATGGATGTTAATATGCTTAGTCATAGAGTGTTATACCGGATTCTTAGAAATATTAATAGCACTCATGTTTTCACAAAAGAGGGTTAGAGTACCTTGATTGAATCCATAGTCAACTAGCATTTACTTCATCCATAGGAGTTGTGTACATCCACTCACCTTAGCTATGTACTCGGCTTTGGCCATTGACAAGGAAATTGAATTTTACTTCTTGCAAAACCAGGAGACTAAGTTGTTCCCAAGGAAGAAGCTACTGCCCAATGTGTTCTTCATATCACCATAATTTCCTGCCTAATGCGCATCACAAAAGCCAACTAAACTAGCATTAGTGTCAAAAGAGTACCAAATACCATAGTTGGATGTCCCATTCACATAGTGAATGATTCTCTTAACGGAAGAGAGATAAGACTCCTTAGGATTCGCTTGGTACCTAGTGCACACACCCACCCACACTAAAAGATATATTAGGCCGACTTGCCATCAACTAAAGCAAGCTACCAATCATACTCTGATATAGAGTTTGTTCCACACTTTTTCCACTAACATCCTTGCTTAGCTTTAAAATGGTACTCATGGGTGCATCACAATGTTTGGCATTTTCAAGACAAAACTTCTTCACTAGGTTTTCAACATATTTAGCTTGGGTTATAAAAATCCCATCATTTAATTGCTTAATTTGTAAACCTAGGAAGTAAGTAAGCTCACCAACAGGACTCATCTCAAATTCATGAGACATAACATCAACAAATTGTTGGACCTTGGTGTTGTTAGTTGAGCCAAATACAATTTCATCAACATAGATTTGAGCTATATATAACTCATCTTTGTTTCTCTTAATGAACAAGATCTTAGCAACACTACCCGTTGTGTAGTGATTGTCAACAAGAAATTGGGTGAGGCGTTCATACCAAGCCCTCGATGCTTGTTTCAACCCGTATAGAGCCTTTTTGAAGCGATAGACATGGTTGGGGTGGTGTGCATCCACAAACCCCTTAGGTTGCTCAACAAACACTTCCTTTCACTAGAAGCCATTGCGGAAGACACTCTTCACATTCATTTGGTGCAATTTGAACTTATGCACACAAGAAATGGACAAGAGAAGCCTAATGGACTCTAAACGGGTAACGGAAGCAAATGTCTCCTCAAAGTCAATACACTCAATTTGAGACTACCCTTGTGTAACAAGCCTAGGCTTGTTACACAATATGTTGCCATCTTTATCGGATTTGTTCCTATATATCCATTTGGTGCTAATGACATTAGTGGTCTTAGGCCTAGGAACTAGAGTCCAAACCCCATTTCTTTCAAATTGGTGTAGCTCTTCTTGCATGGCAAGAACCTAAAATTTATCATTTAAGGCTTCATTAACCTTTTTGGGTTCAATTTGATAGGTGTAGCATGTGTAGCTAATTAGATTAGCTATTTGACACCTAGTCCTAACACCCTCATTCACATCTCCTATGACATCATTTTTGTTATGAAGATGTCTAACCCATGGAGCGGGTTCTTTATAGTTCAAGAGGAACTCTATCAAGGAGTTGTGTGTCCTCTTCATCTAGGTTAGACATCCCATCAATAGGAGCCTCCACAACTTTCTCCAAGGGAGAATCATCTACTACAATAACCTCCTTCTCGTGGTCACTAGACTTATGCCTATTATCCTCAAAGACAACATTTGATGATTCCATGATGCTTAGAATCTTTAAGTTGAAAACTCTATAGGCTCTACTATTCAAGGCATAACCAATAAGGATACCCTTATCACTTTTAGCATCAAATTTGCCAAGTTGATCACGGTCATTTAAAATGTAGCATTTGCTTCCAAAAGTGTGGAAGTAGCTAACACTTGGCTTTCTACATCTCTATAACTCATAGGAGGTTTGCCTAGTACCTGGCCTTAGGAAGACTCTATTTACTATACAGCAAGCTATATTGACGACTTTGGCCTATAGGTTCCTAGGGACATTGTTGCTAAGCAACATGACATGGGCCACTCTTGAAGGACCTTGTTCTTCCTCTCAACAACTCTATTTTGTTAAGGTGTCCTAGGAGTCGAAAACTCATGGGAGATGCCTAAGCTATTGATATAGCTTTAAAAGGTGGCATTCTCAAACTCCCTCACATGGTCACTTCTAATATGTGTCACTTCTAATATGTTTAGTGCTTTTAATGTTAGAGTCTTTTTCATTTTCAAGTTTATTGCAAAGCATTTTAAACTTATCAAAAGTTTCAGATTTTTCTCTAAGAAAAATATGTCCATATGAACCTAGAGAAATCATCTGCACAAACAAAAATGTATCTCTTTCCACCAAAACTCTCGGTTTGCATGGGACCCATATGATCCATATGGAGAAGCTCTAGGGGCTCTTTTTTGGAGAGATACTTGCCCTTCTTATGCATGCTTTTGGTTTGTTTTCCTTATTCGTAAGGTCCACAAACTCCATTGACTCTTTTCCCAAGCTTGGGAAGGCCATGCACAACATTGAACTTATCTAGGATTCGTAAATCCCGATAATTCATGTGGCTAAGTCTTTTATGCCATAACTTTATTTGCTTATCCTTGGACATATTACAAGAGAAAACTCTAGCCTTAAGACAATAGAATCTTTGCTAGATCTCATACCTTTCCATAAGGTTTGACCATCGGGCTTTAGGATTGAGCAATCATCTTTGCTAAACAAGATGGAAAATCCTTCATCACTAATATGAGAAACGCTTATTAAATTGGCTTTCAAGCCATCAACATATAAAGCATTAGATAAGGAGGGTAATCTAGGAATGGAAATGGTTTCTTTCTTTACAACTCTTTTTTAGGATCCATCACCAAAGGTGACACAACGTTCTTCCTCCATGACAAGAGTCTTGAAGAAACTCTTATTTTCCGTCATGTGCCTAGAGCACCCACTATCTAAGTACCAAAAATAAGAAGAATTTGCCTTCAAGGCAATTTGAGCAACATAGCAAAAATAAGCATCTCTTCTAATCCACCTAAGTGAAACACTATCTTTCCTAGTGGTCATAGGTACTTGGGCTCTGGATGTCCTAGGATCATGTAAATTAGTTATATCATTCCTATGAACATGCATATTGTCTATAGCCATTTTATTTCCTATCATGCTTTCAACTCTATGCATTTAAATATAATGAAAGCAATTTGGTCTAATGTGACCATCAATACCACAAAAATGACATGTAGGAATAAAGTTAGGAATCATACCACAACTTGTTAGGATTATGCTCAATAGCAAGACTGTAATGCTGTAATTGACAATCTTTTTCATATTAATAAAGTGATTTCTGGTTTAACAAATCGTATAGCATTTATAGTTTAATATTATAATTGTCAAAGTAAATAATCATAAGGTCTAAAGACTATGGGAAAAGAAGAATTGTTCGTACATCTGGATATGTATTTGGTAGACACAATTCTTTAGTTAGTCTTGAATAATGTTCACAACTTATGTTAAAGGTTGGGCACCTTTATCTTATTAAAGTTGTAGAATTCTTTTGCTAGCATTTGAGTGGGATCAAATGAGATATGATGAGTCTAAAATCATCGGAGTGTCTTCGAGCAAAAGGATTTAGTGCACTGGGTGCATTGAACTGGATCACAATGAAATACTTTATCTATAACCGTCAATAGATAAAAGTCTTTTCATTATCAGGACAATCGGAGAGTCTATCTTAATCCTGAGATAAATGATGGACTTATGGTTGCAAGTGATACCATATGAGTTATCAATGAGTACGATTATATCGCATAGTCTATCCTCGATAGTTTGGTGATATTCATTTGTTAATCGATAAAGGACTTCATTTATAGATATGGACATCGTGGCTCCATTTAATTAAATGAGAGTATAATATCATCATATGGATGTTTTGAGGTAATTGGATATTAAATCTCAACGTTGAGTTTTCAATAGTGTCTATTGAAAACATGGCTTCTGGACAAGTCAAAATATCCAAGTTCAAAACGTGGTCATATGAGTAAATATGGTAACTTGGAGAGTTATAGGCGGTCTATGAACTCTTGGCGATTACTGATATTAATCACGAGGATACACTATCTCCAATATGATTGTCTAGGGTATGAATGAGGAGCATCTTCCTTTTCTATCTTTATTTAAGAGTTCAGTTTTAGCTCTTTAGTGGAATGAGTTAAAATTAATGGATCGGACCTAAGTGAATCATTTGTTGATTGTTATTAGGTTATGTCTATTGAAGCTTAAATTTAGATGGCCCGCCAAGATCCCCAATCCACACGGACTTGCATGGATCACTTGATATATTCTACCGGACCAATTTAAGGGTCCATCTAGAATTGCATTTAATATATTAAGAATATAATTTGCACATTATTTAAGTAATGGGCTGCTCAATTATATTAATATATTAATGAAAGACATGTGGGCTTGTTTCTTTTAGTAAGAATGGGTCTGGTTCACATGTGGGCTTTTTATTTAAAGTCCAATGGATTAAATGAAATAAGAAAATAATATTTTGGCTCATTTACTCTAAGTGGGGCGGCAAGGGTTAATTTGACCTAATATATTATTTTGTTTCATTGTTTTAATTAAATAAGAATTAATTAATTTATTAATTAATTGTTTAATTAAAGAAACAAATCTTTTCTAATCAGGAAATATATTTCCTAAAAGTAAAATTAAAAGACTTGTTTGATAAGGAAATAAATAATTAGTTTTATTTATTTAATCAAATAAGAAGTCTTTTTTATTTAGTCAAAATAAAAGAATAAAAGATCTATGAGTTGGATTAGGGTTTGATGTCTTAAAAACTAGATGGAAATTAGGGTGCAACATAAGCCTATGGTGGGCATGTGATTTCGGCAACCCTAGTTATTTCTAGGTTAGGATTTCGGCAACCCTAATAATAAAAGAAAAGAAGAAGCAAACTTAGGCCACCTATATATTGACAAGTATAGAATTCGGCCACAAAAAAAAAAGGATATGGGTTCATGATACAAATTTCTTCTTCTTCTCAATTCATAGAAAGTTTTTTATTCTACTAAAACAAAAAGGAGTGTTAGATTATTCTTTGATAGTATACTATTTGCTTATTTATCAATAAGCTTGTGTATACGATATCGATCTAGGTTTACGCGAGTTTCGATCATTAGATTGAGAACTCAAAAGTGACTAGAATAATCTTAGTCATTCTTTTGATTGTTTTTGTGACTAACAAATAAAAGAAAAGTTTGTTTTGTCCATTCACAGGTTTGCAATTCAAAGAAAAGGGAGACCACGCTCCTAGGTGATCCACGTTCGTGCTAGGATTGAAGATCTTGCGGATTGCCTTCGACGTAAGTCAATCGGATCACGCGACAAAAGGTATTCTACTTTTTGTTATTGTATATGTATGTTTAATTAATTAAAGTGTTTAAGGTTCATAAAGGAAAATTTTTTAAAAGTCACTAAATCTAATTTTTAGTATCGCTTCCGCTGCATGTACTTCTTTGGTATTTTTCCCAACACAACTTTGATGATGCATTGAAGCCTTCCCATGTCTTTGTGGTTGTCTTGGTTGTTGATAAGGATTTATCCATCTTTGTTATTGACCAAGACTTGGTTACTTCCTCGGTTGTGTAGGGAAAAATTATAAATAAAAGTGGTAAACGCAGCGGAAGCGATACTAAAAACGATTTAGTGACTTTTAAAAATTTTCCTTTATGAACCTTAAACCCTTTTAATCAATAAACATGCATATATGTTAACAAAAGTAAATTACCTTTTGTCGCGTGATCCGATTGACTTACGTCGATGGTAATCCGCAAGACCTTCAATCCGAGCACGAACGTGGATCACCTAGGAGCGTGGTCTATCTTTTCTTTGAATTGCAAACCTGTGAATGGACCAAACAAAAAACTTTCATTTCTTTGTTAGTCACAAAACAATCAAAGGAATGTCAAAAATTATTCCGGTCACTTTTGAGTTCTCAATCTAATGATCGAAACTCGCGTGAACCTAGATCGATATCGTATACACAAGCTTATTGATGATTAAGCAATAGTATACTATCAAAGAATAATTTCACACTCTCTTTTTGTCTTTTTAGAATAAAATCTCTCTCTTGGAATTAAGAAGAAGAAGAAAGAAATAAAAAACTCAAGCACAATGGATTGTGGTGGCCGAACCCTATAAGAACACATATATAGGTTGGCCGAATTTTTTCTTCTTTTTCCTTTAGGGTTGCCGAATTCTATAATGTCACTTATATAGGGTGACTTAAATTCAACCATAATTCTTTTCAACTTAATAGACTTCAAACCCTAATCGAACTCCTTGATTTTTATTCTTTTATTTTGACTAAATAAAAAGACTCCTTATTTGATTAAATAAATAAAACTAATTTATTTATTTCCTTGTCAAACAAGTCTTTTACTTTTAGGAAAGATTTGTTTCTTTAATTAAACAATTAATCAATAAATTAATTAATTCTTATTTAATTAAAACAAATGAAACAAAATAATATTTTAGGTTAAAATTTTAACCTTGCCGCCCCACTTGATTAAGATTAGGCCTAACATTATTTTCTTATTTCATTTAATCCATTGGACTTTAAATAAAAAGCCCACATGTGAACCAGACCCATTCTTACTAAAAGAAACAAGCCCACATGTCTTTCATTAATATATTAATATAATTGAGCAGCCCATTACTTAAATAATGTGCAAATTATATTCTTAATATATTAAATGCAATTCTAGATGGACCCTTAAATTGGTCCGGTAGAATATATCAAGTGATCCATGCAAGTCCGTGTGGATTGGGGATCTTGGCGGGCCATCTAAATTTAAGCTTCAATAGACATAACCTAATCACAATCAACAAATGATTCACTTAGGTCCGATCCATTAATTTTAACTCATTCCACTAAAGAGCTAAAACTGAACTCTTAAATAAAGATAGAAAAGGAAGATGCTCCTCATTCATACCCTAGACAATCATATTGGAGATAGTGTATCCTCGTGATTAATATCAGTAATCGCCAAGAGTTCATAGACCGCCTATAACTCTCCAAGTTACCATATTTACTCATATGACCACGTTTTGAACTTGGATATTTTGACTTGTCCAGAAGCCATGTTTTCAATAGACACTATCGAAAACTCAACGTTGAGATTTAATATCCAATTACCTCAAAACATCCATATGATGATATTATACTCTCATTTAATTAAATGGAGCCACGATGTCCATATCTATAAATGAAGTCCTCTATCGATTAACAAATGAATATCACCAAACTATCGAGGATAGACTATGCGATATAATCGTACTCATTGATAACTCAAATGATATCACTTGCAACCATAAGTCCATCATTTATCTCAGGATTAAGATAGACCCTCCGATTGTCCTGATAATGAAAAGACTATTATCTATTGACGGTTCTAGATAAAACTTTTCATTGTGATCCAGTTCAATGCACCCAGTGCACTAGATCCTTTTGCTCGAAGACATTCCGATGATTTTAGACTCATCATATCTCATTTGATCCCACTCAAATGCTAGCAAAAGAATTCTACAACTTTAACAAGATAAAGGTGCCCAACCTTTAACTTAAGTTGTGAACATTATTCAAGACTAACTAAAGAATTGTGTCTACCACATACATATCCATATGTACGAATAATTCTTCTTTTCCCATAGTCATTAGACCTTATGATTATTTACTTTGACAATTATAATATAAACTATAAATGCTATACGATTTGTTAAACCAGAAATCTCTTTATTAATATGAAAAAGATTGTTAATTACAACATTACACTCTTGCTATTGAGCATAATCCTAACAGGTTGAGCTTGCATGATAGGTCTCTTCCCTTAGTTGCTTCCTCAGTTGAGCTCTTGTAGGATGAGCTTGAGACGGACTTCTTGGAGCCACCTTCATTTGAGCACTTCTTGAACACTCTCCTAGGTCAATTTTCCCCCTAGATAATTGACGAGGATGAGATTCCTTAAGGTTCATGCTCTTGACAAATACAGTCTTGCTAGGAGTGGAGGACATATTGTCATCTTCGAACTCAAGACCCCTCTTGTCACTTGGCCTTTTTCCAACATCTAACATGTGGTCAAGTTTTTTAGTGCTAGAGCCCATCTTGGCCATCAAATCTTTAACATCTTCAAGCTCCATCTTCATCCTTACTTCACTCCTCTTAGATAAGTCTAACTCCTTTCATAGCTTATCTTTATCCTCCATGGCTCTAACCACTTCTTCACTTAAGTGGTCAACTTGTGTTAAGAGCTCTAGGTTTTCTTCCTTCAATATCCTAATTTCTTTCTTGTTTTTTAACCTTGAACTCTCAAACTTAACTATGTAGTCTTTGAGGTCTATTCTATCCATATTTCCATTTGTTGAGTGAGATGAAGAGCCATTATCACTTGAGTCATTTTCCTCTTGACTCTAGTCCTCTTCTTCACTAGCTCTTTTACTCTTATGGGAGGAGGCAAAGGCTATGAAGTTAACCATGAGTTCCTCATCATCCAAAGACTCATCTCTCTCATTAAAGTCATCACTTCCACTCCAAGTGGCGGCCATCACTCTCCCTTTCTTGTTCTTCAAATTTCCACAATCGGGAGTGATGTGTCCTATACCACCACACTCAAAGCATTGGATCTCTTTCCTTTCACTTCTCTCTTGCCTAAGCTCAAACCTCTTGAAAGGAGTATTTTTCTTCAAGTCTTGGCCTTTGGATACAAATCCCTTCTTCTCGGTCTTGACAAATTTCTTGAACCTGCTCATCAATAAGGCCATATCTTCGTCTGAGTCATCGTTCACCTTCTTCTTAACCTTTGAGGCTTTCAAAACAATTCCCTTTTACTTTTTAGAAGGTGTGGAGGTAGGACCCTTCCTAGACTCATAAGCTAGAAATCTCCCAATCACTTTACTTGGCTTCATATCCTTGTAGATGTTATTCTCCTCTAAGCAGTTACCTTGGACTCAAACCTCTCGGGAAGCGATCTCATAATCTTTTGCTTGATCCTTCTATCAGAGTAAGGGTCACCAGGTTGATGACTTTGATTGACTATGTCCATTAACTTGATCTCAAATTCGTTGAAGCACCCATTCTCCTCCATCTTAAGCATCTCGAATTGAGTTTGGAGGACTTGAAGCTTCGAGTCCTTAACCACTTCAGTTCCCTCATGTGCAACTTCTAGGATGTACCATGCCTCCTTAACTATCCTAGTGTTTTGAATCAATTTATATTGATTCGCATCCATTGCACGTATGATGGCATGCATTGCCTTCCTATTCCACTTAGATGCTTCAAACTCTTATGCGTTCCATTGCGCCATAGGCTTGATAACATCCTCTCCTCCACCTGTAGGAGTCATCGTCGGTGATGTGTAGCCATCTTCAACAGCCTTCCATGCCTTATCATGGATTTGGCAAATGTACGACTCAATCTTGCCTTTCTAAGAGGCATAATTCAACCCGGTGAGAATGAGAGGTCTCATGCTAGAAGAACCCCCGTTGCCACCACCATTTCCACCGTTTCCACTCATAGTGTTTATGAATGAATGAAATGAATGCAAATGTATGAATAATCAAAAATCACACAAAATGCAAAACATACCAAAATGAGCAAAGGATCATCTAAGTATATCTAGGAACCTACTTTGGTACCAATTGAAACTAGTAATGCATGGTGTATATAACACTATCTAGAGGGAGTGAATAGATTTTGAACGATTATTACCAATTTTCTCGATTAGTCAATATTACGAAAAAACCCCAAACTAGTTTTTTTTTGGGTAAGTAAATAGTATCATAAAAAGAGAGAAAGAATGTACAAATACAATGGGCATACCCCAGGAAACAAAGCAAGAGCTAAACAAAGGCACAAAACAAGCTCAAACACATGAGCAAAAAAGAAAGCAAGAGCCCGTAAAAGGCTCAATACAAGCTCAAAGAAAACAGCAAGCAACAAACAAGAGCAAAGCACTAAAATTAATTAGCGTTAACAATCCAATTCAAAGTAATAAGCGGGTGATCCTTTAGATTAATAGAGGAGAGCCGTCAATGAATGGTGTCAATAATTGAGCGAACAACAACCGAACTAGACTTTTTGGTGCCTTCAAAAATTCTGCAATTACGCTCTCTCCAAATATGATAAACTGCCACAACAAAACAAAGCTTCTTTATGACAATAATAGGGGAGTCCCCTCTCCAATAGGCAGAGGCTCAAGCAATATAAGCATTCCAACAAAGGCCATTCCAAGGAGACCCATAATAATTCAGAAGTTGAGTCCAAATGGCTCTACTGAAAGAGCACTCAAAGAAAAGGTGTGCATGAGATTCAAGATGGGAGTTGCAAAGAACATAAGTAGTAACAGCCCTAGGGTCATATTTATGAATGCGGTCACGGGTGGAAAGCCTACTTCTAACAGCCATCCAAAGAATGAAACTCATTCTCGAAATTTTTTTAGGGAACCAAACCGACTTGAACCAAGGAACAAGGGGGTTAGAGGCTGTAAGAGAAGCCAAAGCAGAAGAGGCTGATTAAATACAATTGGAAGAAGGGAGCCACCGAATACTATCCTCTAGATTAGAGTTAGGATTGTATGTAGGCATTCGACTTCTAATTTCAACAAGATCAATTGACATAGCTACTGGCCATTTCCAAGAATCACCAAGAACAATGGTATTAACTGCTACGTTAATAGGGAGGCCGAAATCATAGACCACACGGGGGCTCCATTTCGAAAGGAGAGGACCATCCGGGTGCCAATTGTCAAACCATAAGGAGGTACTAGAACCATTACCAATGAAGTGCTAAATTAAAGGAAGAACAACAAGATTAATGGAGGGGTTTCTTAGAAAACATTTACAAGGGGCAGATGACATTGAATTTGAGCTATAGAACCCAGCAAATCACTACGAGTCCTTGCATGCATTGAAAAATTGCATGCTCTCACAACATTTTTTTTTTTTTGATGATCAGTGATTGATAGAAATGACAGGCATGCTCATTGTTGTTCTGCGTTGCATGTACTACATGTATTACATGTATCAAAATTCGCATGCATCTTCCGTTGTGATCCCACAATATGATCATATAAGAATTTATAAAGTCTTCGTATTTTACTAATTTTACATTCAAAATAACTTACATAAAATGACACACCAATTAAGAGAAACAAATCACATGAATTTTCATGTGGGGTTATAAGTAGTAAGTAGAGGATTATGTGTAGGACCCAAAACAAGGTAAAAGAAGACCAAAAAAAAGTTGATGTAGTTTTTATAGTTGTCCTCATCACCATCATCACCATCATCATCATCACTGGATTGAGTCATTGAGATGAGAGGTGTATAGAGAGCTTTATCTTTGCTTTTGTTACCAAGATTGCAAAATAAGGCACATTTTGTTGTGACTTTGTGTTTAGAGAAAACATGGAAATCTGAGAGAGCAGACCATGAAATATTATAGCCGTTATAGAATGAAAAAAGTGAATAGGTACTATATATATACTGAATGTTTGATATCATAAAAGAAACAAGTGTACGAATTTATATTTTAGAGAGAGAGAGTCAATTAAAGTACAAAAACAAAAAAGAAAAGAAAATGGTCGTTTGCTGTTTACGATATTCACAGTGACACAAACTAACTTTATACGTCAATTCATTTTAAAGCATTAACATCGATCCCGATAACTCGTTCTTATCACGTCATGTGGTGTATTGTTACCAGGGAATGATATCTATCTTTCACACGCATTGTTTGACACGTATACATTTTTTCATTTATTAAAAAGCTCACTTTTTGCTAAAGCTTGTTTACGTATTTACCCCTTTATTAATGAAATGATAGAAGCAGCTATCAGGGATAAAGAGGTAAACAAGCATTGCAGTAAAAAGTGTGAGCTTTTTATTAAATGAAAACTTGTATACGTGTCAAAAAATGAGTAAGAAATATAAATGGGAAATGTAGATAGCATTCCTCCTGTTACCAATACTTTTATATACGTTACGGGAACAATTTTTATTTTATTTTATTTTATTTTATTAATATTATTGTGGAAGTGGGGGAGTACATGGAGTTTAAGAGAGGGGATGATGTAACGTGGGATGTGCATTTTGCATTGTGAAAGCTGGAAAGCTTATTAACTCTTAAGAAAGACGATTAGTTTTTATGGGCCATTCCTTGTCTGATCTTCATCTTCTTCTTCAATCATAATCATCATCCACTTTATATTTTTACTTTGTAACACAAATTACTCTTCTTCTTCTTCTTCTTCTTGATAATTAATTAAATATTAAATGTTTTCTAAGAAACCCCTCCATTAATTCTCAATCTTTGTACATTCTTTCTCTCTTTCTATGATACTATTTACTTACCCGAAAAAAAAAGAATGTACAAATACAAGAGGCATACCCCAGGAAGCAAAGCAAGAGCTAAACAAAGGCTCAAAACAAGCTAAAACACACGAGCAAACAAGAAAGCAAGAACTCGTAAAAGGCTAATACAAGCTCACAGAAAAGAGCAAGCAACAAACAAAAGCAAGGAACTAAAATAAATTTGCGTTAACAATCCAATTCAAAGTAATAAAGGGTTGATCCTTTAGATTGATAGAGGAAAGCCGGCAGCGAATGGTGTTAATAATTGTGCAAACAACAACTGAACTAAACTTTTTGGTGCCATCAAAAATTCTACAATTATGCTCTCTCCAAATATGATAAATAGTCACTACAAAACAAAGCTTCTTTATGACAATAATAGAGGTGTCCCCTCTCCAATAGGTAGAATCCCAAGCAATAAAAGCATTCCAGCAAAGGCCATTCCAAGGAGACCCACAATAATTCAGAAGTTGAGTCCAAATGGCTTTACTGAAAGAGAACTCAAAGAAAAGGTGTGCATGAGATTCAAGATGGGAGTTGCAAAGAACACAAGTAGTAACAGCCCTAGGATCATATTTATGAATTCGGTCAAGGGTGGAGAGCTTACCTGTAACAGCCATCCAAAGGATGAAACTCATTATCGAAATGTTTTGAGGGAACCAAACCAGCTTGAACAAAGGAACAAGGGGGTGGGGGGCTTTAAGTGAAGCCAAAGCAGAAGAGGCTAAGTAAATACCATTGGAAGAAGGGAGCCACCGAATACTATCCTCTAGATTGGAGTTAGGATTGTAAGCAGGCATACGACTTCTAATTTAAACAAGATCAATAGACATAGCAGTTGGCCATCTCCAAGAATCACCAAGAACAATTGTATTAACCGCTGCATTGATGGGGAGGCCAGAATCATAGACCAGACGGGGGCTCCATTTCAAGAGGAGAGGACCATACGGATGCCAATTGTCAAACCATAAGGTGGTACTAGAACCATTATCAATGAAGTGCTGAATTAAAAGACAAATAACAAGCCGAAGATAGAGGAGTTTTCTCCAATTCCAAGAGCAGATATTAGGAGCTTTAGCCTCCTATATGTTACAACCTTTTACGTGATAGGCTTTGATCCAAAAAGACCAGAGATTATTCGTTCCATAAATAAGAATCCAAAGATGCCTAATCATTAAGGCCTTGTTCCAAGAAGAGAGGTCCATGATTCCAAAACCACTATCTTTCTTAGGGAGACAAATATCATACCAAGAAATCTTAGCACCCTTGCTATCACCATCAACCCCTTTCCATAAGAAACTTTTGAATTTTCGTTCTATAATCTTTAAAATCTTGATAGGGAGGCAAAGATGACTAGCCCAAAAGACTTGTAAAGTTGAAAAGACCGAGACAATTAACTGGAAACGCCCGGTATAAGAGAGACTATGGTTCAGCCAAGAAGAAAGTCTGCCCAAGACTTTGTCCACAAGGGAGAAGTATTCACGAAGACAAAGCTTAGTAGAGATAGTCGAAATACCAAGATAACGAATGGGAAGAGAACCCACCGTATAACCAAAGAGATTAATAAGTTGCTGATTTGTAGTAGAGGAAAAACCCGAAGTGAAGATGTTGCTTTTGGCATGATTAGTAAGAAGAACTCATCAAGGGCAGCCGTAAGGACATTAGCTGAAGAAGGGGAGCCATGGCAAAGCATAATTAGGTCATCAGCAAAACGAAGGTGGGAAAGCTTTATTTTATCACACTTCCAATGAAACTTGAAGCTAGGAGAGTCCGCAATGCGCCTGACCAGAATTTTAGATAGAACTTCCATAGTAATAACAAAAAGGTAGGGAGACATAGGATCCCCTTACCGAAGACCTTTTTTTCTAGAGAAGAATGATATGTACCTCACCAAGAGTAGTGAGACTCGGAACCAATATATGGTAATGGAGGATCGTTTTCTAAATTCAAGTTTATAAAAAACAAATAAAATCAAGGATCGCAACTTGTTATCAACTAGTGTTCCTGAAGCACCTTGGAAATGCAAGAACCTACAAGTATGATTTATAAAGGTCAATTTTTTCTGAGAAAAAAGGATTTGAAGAGGCTAGTTGGTTTTTTTTCAATGCGGGAGAACTTTGAATGGAAGGTTGTAAGATCTTATATTTGTGTTGGCTTGATTCTATGGTAAAACTCTCTATATTTGTAATAGTTGTTACTTAGGTGATTCTTGGTGAAAAGAAGCTTCAAAGGTGAAGAAACAACATCTTGTGCAAATATCGTCTTCGAGGGGAATATCGTATACTTGGAAGCTAAGGTATCAAGTTTCTTCTTCCTCTTGCAATATGTAAGCGCACACACATAAAATTCATTCATGTGTGTCCCTGTATCATTATGCAAACATTTGGTATAACACATACACACATATTTAAATATGCACATGCATTGGTCTCATATTGACAAACATTGTAGATTTGCATGTTTTATGACTATTGCTTAGATATGGCATACTTGTGTGACATTGTGTTTCTTGTATTTTAGACTTGAACATGATCTTATTTTATTCTTTATTGAGTCCCGGTCATTTTGGTTACTCATTCATTAAGTTTCAAGTCCAAACGATGTAGCTACGCTACTTTGCGTTCCCATTCGTTGGTTGTCTTCGTCGTTGTTTTCCAAGATGAATTCTCATTCTGTTTGCAAAGTTTTATAGTCTTCATTGTGCATGAGGGAGTCATGATTTGTAATCCGAAGACAGATTCTAAATCAAAGTTCGAAGGCCCAGATACGGCCGAAGAACATGAGCGGAGCGCGAGAGGAGCTAGCGTGGCCAACGGCCAAGCTTGGAGTCCACGTGTGCCACACCTCTAGCACACCTCTCTGCCCACGTGTACCACATGTGGTCCACATATGGCTGGTGATGTGTCATCTTTTGATTGGTTGCTTTTTCCCTCTCTTAAATTCTTTTAAATGCTCTCCATTCCCTCTCATTCATTCTAAGAAGAAAAATTGAAAAAGAAAAAGTGCAGAATTTCTTCATGATTTTTGATTTCTTATTTTGATCATAACACTCTCATACAAACTCGAAATTGAGTGATCCAAAATCCAAAATTATTGGTCATGAAGAGAGTTACAAACCACAATTATTTTCAAAGTCATTTGAGTTTGTGATTTTTATCAGTGAGCTGATTTCAGTCCGTGACTCGACTTTTGTATGTGAAACTTCTTCTTCTCACTTCATCTTTTGATCATCTCTTTTAATCTTCCTAATTGATAGATGATATGTTTTTAGAATGTTGTTAGATCATATTCTAGGGGTGGTTGATCTATTGATTGTTGAGTTTTAACCTTGTGATCTCAATTGAACATATTTAACTAAACTTGACTAATCTTGAAATTGATTTTAGAAATGTTGTATATGATGTGCTTCATGTTATTTTCTAGGATAAACTTCATCATCTAAGAACTAAGATTTTTTGTGTGATATATTGAATATTCATATGTTGTTCTTATTGATTCATATGTTTTGATTTCTAGATACATTTGTGATTGTTTGTTGAAAGCATATTCTAGATTATCATTGAACATGTTCATAGAGATTGATTGATCATCTTGCTTTATTTGATTGTGCTTGAATCATTTGCATCACTTAGATCATTGCCTTGTGGAAAGGTTCAAGTCTCTTTCAAAGTGAGTGACATGTTGACTAGGACATGTTGTCCAGATAGTCATGCAAAAATCTTAGCTAGGAGTGTGATACTCCGGATGGTTGAGCCCCGAAAGCTTGACTAGGATCTTTGTGATCTAGATAGCTAAGCAAGGAAATCTTCCTAGAGACGTGAGCGTCTTGGATAGGAAGTTGTTTCCTAGAGGTATAGGACACACATTGGATAGGGAGTAGGCTAGGTGGTTCACTAGGCCCGAGTGTAGACTAGGAGTTTATAGCTTAGGGTGGATATCATTTGTTAATAGCCTTGAGTGTGTAAATCCTTTTCATCATAGTGGATTGCTTTGCTGGTGGTTGTGGTGTTAACCCGTGGACATTTCCTCTTCGGGGGTTTACCAAGTAAAAACTATTGTGTCAATTTTAGTTTAAGGAAAGTTGTGCAGCGGTCGGGCTAAGAAGGCCATATTAGCAGCCCTCCTATCACGAGTTGACACGTCAGTAAAAACACACTAATGGAATTATACCTTACCACACACAAGCCCCTCTTCTCCTTCCTAAAATCGTGTTTCTGATTTCAGATTAATAAAAAAAAATCATTAAAAAAAAAAATTAAGAAAACCCTTCAGAGATCACACCAAACACTGCCTACTCTCACTCTCATTGGTATTCATTAGATCAATCACAACGAAAAGTAACAAAAAATTCAAATTTCATTTCATACCCATCTTTAGGTACACCTTCTCGTTTCTGGGTTCTTTTTCTTTTTTTCGTTTCATAATTTTGTTGTTGCTTGAAATTGGTTTTTGCTGATTGTTTGTCTGTTTGGGCTCTATCATGTTTCAATCATTTTTTGATGACTGAAAAATTTGCGATTTCCATCTCTAAATGAATAAATGTATCTATATATGATTTTGTGTTAGGAGGATCCAGAATCAGGAAGAGTGTGGTGGTGATGGTGCGACGTCATGTGAGTTTGAAGATTGGGGGAGTTTCGGTGATGAAGCTATTATTCAACAAAAATCCGAAATTCTTGCCCATGAATCCTTGAAGATCCCCTTCGTTGCTGACAAGGCAAGATTTTTCTTCTGCTACATTGTATGACTTATCTGGGAATTTTTGTCTGATTGTTAATTGTTTTATGTGTATATATTAATGGAATTTGATGGTTTGATATGTTTTTACCTTTAAGAGGCCTGTATGTGTGAGAGAGATTTAAGTACAATTTTGAGTTTTTTATGATTGCAAGACTTAGATATTTATTTGACTAAATTATGTTTAATTGAAGTGAAGTTGTACAACAATTTGTGTATTTGAACCTACAACTTTGTAATTTTGACTGTGCAACTTTCTTTTTATTTGATTGTTTTGGGTTGGTGATGATTGATTTGTGGTAATGATGTGCAATTATCTATGATGATGTATTTTTTGCAAGAGCGTATCTCTGCGTTAACATCTGAGTATCAATCGGGCAGTCCTATCTTGTTGGAGAAAATCAGGGTTTTTCATCTTATGGGTCTGTGTTGTGGATCATTGTTGGTAAAGGTTATAATACTTGAAAACTGATTGTTGCTTCTTTTGAAGATGGGAACAATATGCTGCCATTAGGTGTACACGAGGAGATGGGAATTGCTTCTTTCGAAGTTTTATGATTTCATATCTTGTATGTGTTAAACCTTTACATCTTGCATATACATATCATTTCTATATTTGTTTTATTATATGGTTTTGAGCATATCTTGTATGTGTTAAACCTTTACATCTTGCATATTCATATCATTTCTATATTTGTTTTATTATATGGTTTTAAGCTTGGTGTTGGAGGTGTTGTTATTTGCTGAGGAATTTTAGCTTTTTAACCAATTGTGAGTTGCCAAAACAGAAGCACATTTTGGACTCCCAAGACCAAGCAGAAGTTGATCGTATCAAAGCCAAAGTTGAAGAATGTAGAAAAACACTTCAGAGCTTGGGTTATATAGACTTTACTTTTGAGGATTTTTTCGCAGTAAATTCTATTAGTTGGTCTTTGCTTTTTTAATAGTAGGTTCATTTGTTTATATATTTATTCACAATTATTGAATGTAATGCCACTTATTTAACTGACCAAATTTTAGATTTTCGCTAAATTAGCCAATGGAAATCGTAAATTCTCAAATCCTCTGATCTTCAACAATAGCAGCAAAAGAGGTTGCCACAAGACCCCTGGAAGCTTTACAAAGTGGCAAAAGTTTCTGTTGAAGATGTGAATTCCAATCCAGCGGTTCTTAATTGAACTAAGCTGAATCTTATGATGCAGGACTCAGTAACCCGTTTGAATGTACTAAAAATGTAAATAAATGTAATTTGAATTTGTGACATGTTTATGAATGTACTGAAAAATGTACATGAATGTAATGGGAATTTGTGACATGTTTATGAATGTACTGAATATGTGATGAATTTACTAAGTATATGATGAATGTAATGGGAATTTTGATATCTTTTTTACATTAACATGCAAGATAATCTGAAGTATTAACATGCCCCATAATCTGAATCTGAAAACAAAATTAACACAAATTCTAATATGAATCTGAAAACAACATGCTCTATAATATGAATCTGTCTATAACATTAACACTAATTGAATCTGAAATCTGAAAAGGGCACTACATAACATTAACATGCTCCAATATCTGAAAATACAACTCCATCCTCCTTTTCCATTAAATCATTTCCATAACATTTTCAAAATATGCTCCATTCTCCTAAACATTTTCAAAACATTAACTTCATATTTTGTCGGGTGCCGCAGTCCTCTAACTCTATAGTCGTCTAATGCAGTGCACTCGATCTCAACACTGTGTATGCCCAATATCCTTGCATAAACAACAACTAATACAGTAAAAAAAAAAGTAAAACTTTAATTAAAACAAATTAATAACTAGTATTAAAATCTACAATACCTTACTGAAGGACAGTTGTTCCTAGTATGTCCCTAATTTTTAAAAATGGTACAACGTCTTTTCTTGGTTGGTTGACTCTCTTTTGGGTTCTTTGCTCTCAAAGAATTTGGACGCGCTTTCGTGGACACTCATGATGGGTCCTGCACCGTTTGTGAAAATTCGATACCACTTGACTTCTTAAAATTTGATCATCATTGGTTCCCTCCCCTCTTTGTGAACATTCTACATGATCTTCCATTGCAAGCAACTCTTTGTGAACTTTCTCCAATGCAAACTACCACTACTCGAAGAGACTCCCCCATCCACATTCACTCCATCTTCGACATTCACTCCATCGTCGACATTCATCCCATCGTCGACATTCACATCATCTGAAATGTATACACTTTTAGCCTCAAGTTCATCACTATTAACCCAAGAAATTTGTTCCTACAATACAAAACCACCACATTTATAACTGTGCAAATTGATTTTTTTTTCTCCACCCAAAACAATCAAATAAAAAGAAAGTTGCACAGTCAAAATTACATAGTTGTAGGTTCAAATACACAAATTGTTGAACAACTTCATTTCAGTTAAACATAATTCAGTCAAGTAAATTTCTTAGTCTTGCAATCATAAAATCATAGCATGAAAACAGGATTTATAGATAGACTTGCTAAGATATATTCCTGGTTGGATTACATATTCCAATCTCCATAAGAATTTGAAAGTGTCACTGTAGTCCTGTAGCTATATCTATGCCATAATACATACTACAAGTTGTTTCCTTGGATTGATGTGTTGCACATAATAAATTGGGATTTTCAAGCATGAGTTGTGAATACATAGTTTGATTATTTACTCTGTAGTTGGGTGAGAGAGTGCTAAAGTGCCAAGTCATGATGATGTAGAGTCTCCTGATATTATTAGTAACTGAAGCATAAAGGAGTTAATAATGTTTATTTAGTTGAAAATGGCATCTGAGTTCTTGGACACATTCCATAAAAAGACATGTGTTCCAATTTTATAAAATTGTACCTAAATATCACACACACACACAGCCACACAGGCCTCTTAAAGATAACAACATATCAAACCATCAAATTCCACTAATACATACATATAAAACAATTAACAATCATATACAAAAATTCCCAGATAAGTCATACAATGTAGCAAAATAAAAATTTTGCCTTGTTAGAAACGAAGGGGATCTTCTGGGATTTATCGGCAAGAATTACAGATTTTTGTTGAATAATAGCTTCATCACCGAAACTCCCCCAATCTTCAAACTCACACGACATCGCACCACCACCACACTCTTCCTGATTCTGCATCATCTAACACAAAATCATATATAGATACATTTATTCATTTAGAGATGGAAATCGCAAATTTTTTAGTCATCAAAAAACGATTGAAACATAATAGAGCCCAAACAGACAAACAAGCAGCAAAAACCAATTTTAAGCAACAACAAAATTATGAAACGAAAAAAAGAAAAAGAACCCAGAAACAAGAAGGTGTACCTAGAGATGGGTATGGAATGAAATTTGAATTTTTTGTTACTTTTCGTTGTGATTGATCGAATGAATACTGATGAGAGTGAGAGTAGGCAGTGTTTGGTGTGATCTCTGAACAGGTTTTCTTGTTTTTTTTTAATGATTTTTTTTTATTAATCTGAAATCAGAAACACGATTTTGGGAGGGAGAAGAGGGGTTTTTGTGTGGTAAGGTATAATTCTCTTAGTGTGTTTTTGCTGATGTGTCAACTCATTATAGGAGGGCTGCTAATATGGCTTTCTCAGCCCGACCCCTGCGCAGCTTTCCTCTTTTAGTTTTTATGTTTCTTTATCTTCCATATCATATATTGAATGTATCACTTGTATATTGATTTCTGCATGTGTTGACTTGTACAATACAATTGTTAAGACATATCAAGTTTTCATTTCATTGTTGTATTCCGTAAAATTTGAATTTGGAAAAAATTGGGACTATTTCTATTCACCCCCCCCCCTCTAGGTATAATATACATTATATTGCTTGAGGGAATTTCATTTGGTATTAGAGCGGGTGTCTAGAAGCAATTAGATAGATCCATATTATAATGTTTGTGTTTTGTGTTTGTTGTAGTTTTGAGCTATGGGTGATTTGATTCCAGAAGGTGCCTTTAGTGCTAGACCTCCACTCTTGGACAGTGGTAACTACACCTTTTAGAGAAATACAATGAAAGCCTACATTAGTGCCATCAATGATAAATCATGGATGAGTATGAGTGATGTAGAAGAGGAAGAGGAATCCTTGGATGATCTAGAATCTACTAGCAATCACATTGCTCATGTGGCTATATATGAAGGAAGATTTAAGGATAATAGTGAATACTCCTCAAGTAATGAGGAAAGTAAAAACTGTTCAAGTAGTGAAGATAGTGGAATCTCCTCATATGATGAAGAGTTAGAAGCCTCCTCAAATCAATATTATATATGCTTAAATGACATGATCCTTCAACTCACTAGTGAAAATGTCATGAAGAATAAAGAGAACAACAAGTTGAAGTTGATCAATGCCAATTTTGTGGTGATAATTAAAGCTCTTGTTAATAAGAAGCTTGAGAATGACGGTCTAGGCTCAAAAGAATTCAATGAACTTAAAGACAAGATCCTAAGTCTAGAAATGAACTTAAAAGATAGCAATGATAGACTTAGCCTTTTGAAGTAAAAGATTGAGCAAGGGGATAGCTCTCTTGATAGTGCTAGGAGGTTAAAGAATGTGCTTAAAGCAAAACTTAGTGAGCACTTAAATCAAGAGAAAAAGTATGAACAATGGCTTAGTAAATCTCGTGAAGATGTTAGGAAAAGCAATGATATCTTAGAGAAATATGCCATTAAGAATAGGGTGCGTAGTGATAAACTTGATGAGGCTAGTAGGATGATTAACATGATGTCATCTATTTCGAATAAGGTAGAAACCCTCATTAGAAGTGGCAAGCATCCATGTGACAAAAAAGGTTTGGGTTATATCAATGAGAAGGAAACCCCTTCATCTAACAAATCTATTTTTGTCAAAGCAAGTGTTGAAACAAATGTAGGTACTCTCTCTTAAGGTAAAGCAATGAAAGCTACCGGATGTGCCTCTACATCAACAAGCAACTTCAATGGACAATCTCAACAAGCTCAAAGCCAAAGAGCATCAACCTCAAATGCTAGAGGTGGAGCATCAATGGTTGGATCTCAAAGAGGTGGAGTTGTGAGAAGACCAAATGCCTTGGAAGCACATGCAAATGGTGAAATTCTCAAATTCATACATAACATTGTAACATGGTAGGACATATTCGACCTAAGTGCTTTGCATACATTCGGAAATGCAAATTTGAAAATGTTTTACATGATATGTCTTTAAATGGTCCTAGGCAATCATCCATGTATAGATGCAGAACTAGACCTAGGAAGACCTCGGAAAAGCATGTTGAGAAGAAACGTGTTGATAACTTGCTTGATAAATCTTGTATTATGGCTCATTCTACCATGCATAAGAAAATTGATAATGCTTTGTTTGATGTAATTGAGAATGTGACCAACAAGGTCAATGTACATGTTAAAAAGTTAAACAATGAGTCAAAGCATGTTAGTGGTAAGAGTGAGAGGCATATTGTGAAGAGTGTATGGGTTAGAAAAGACACACCTAAATGTCAAGTTGCACAATATGCTTTAAGAGCCAAATCCATGCATGATGTAAAAATTGTTCCTAGTCATTCTACTTAACATGTTTCTAATTATTACTCTTTGAATGTTGTACATGATATTGATAATCATGTGAAAAAGAATGTCAAGAAGATTTGGTTGAAAAGGAGTGTTTCACATGATCATACTCATAGTCTTGATGATATATTTGTTGATGGCAATAATGATGTGTTTAACATGAGTGATATCTTTATAAACAAGATAGTTGATTATTTATCTTCTAAATATACTATTGTTGTAAGAAATGATCGTGATGGTTTATGTGTTTGTTCATCTAAGACCAATATGGTCAAAGGTGAGTGCTCTCATACTTGATTGAGTAGCACATATGAGAATATTTTTTCTTCTTGTTTGATAAGAGTTCTAAGTTTGATGCTTGACTACACTATTTGTAAGGTGCTAAGTCTAGCATTCAAACTTGATGTCTCTAGTCAATACATGAACTTAATATCTCATACTCACTATGATAGTCAAAATTTGTTGATTAACTTTAAAGAAGTTGATTTTTGAAATCTATTTGGTGAAAGATCATGCTAAGACTTTTAGAGAAAGTCAATTTTTTTTTTTTGAGTTGAAATGCATAGTCTTTAGTCTCTTGGAATCGACACACCTATAACTTGTTTTCATATGGACAAACATGCCAAGAGGACTCATAAAAAGGGTGAACGCCTTGCATTTGATGAAAATAGCTTGCAAAGGTATCTTTATATCATATTGCTTACTTGAATTTTCATCTCTCAACTCATTGTTTGCACTACTTCATGAAGCATGTCATATTAGAGAACTAGTATAGTGTTTTAATGGTACTCATTGACAGTTGCTCTTTTAAGATCTTTTGGTGATAATCGTTCACATTGATCTTGATCATGATGTGTGTTGTTATAAGCATGTCACGCATAAATCACATAGATATTAGGCATCATTTTGTTAGAGACCTAGTTGAACATTCAATTGTTACTCAGAGCATATGTCTACTAAAAATCAACTTGCGGACTTGTTCACAAAGCTCTTGGACGAAAAGAGGTTTAAAACTCTTAGAATGTCCATTGGTGTGATTTATGTTGATTGATGTGCTTGTGAGATTGATTAGTGGCTTGATTAGCAAAACTTAATTCTAATATCAATATCTTTGAAAGCCTCTTACTTGAGAAGTAAATGATCTTAAACAAGTATCTTTTATTGTTTTTAGATCACGCACTTGAGTTTGAAAATCTTATTTTTTTGAAAAGTGCACTAATGCTTCTCTTATATGTTTTAGTTTTGAGTATATATGGTTGAGAGTATGTAGATTATGGATGCATCTAGAAGCCTATTGCTTAGTACATGATAGATAACCTATGGTATGTATCCATTTTGCTTTGGCACTACATAGTACTCAACGAGCACCCTCATCAAAAGGGCTACACACCTTGGTTGTACGGCCGCCCAATGTAGGAAAGGGCTAGGCCATTGTGATGAGTGAAAGCCGCCATGAGGTTGTAGGGAAAAATAAACAAATAAAAGTGTTACACGCAGCGGAAGCGATACTAAAGACGATTTAGTGACTTTTAAAAATTTTCCTTTATGAACCTTAAACCCTTTTAATCAATAAACATGCATATATATCAACAAAAGTAAATTACCTCTTGTCGCGTGATCCGATTGACTTACGTCGATGGTAATCCGCAAGACCTTCAATCCGAGCACGAACGTGGATCACCTAGGAGCGTGGTCTCCCTTTCCTTTGAATTGCAAACCTGTGAATGGACCAAACAAATACTTTCTTTTCTTTGTTAGTCACAAAACAATCAAAAGAATGTCAAAATTATTCCGGTCACTTTTGAGTTCACAATCTTATGATCGAAACTCGCGTGAGCCTAGATCGATATCGTATACACAAGCTTATTGATGTTTAAGCAATTGTATACTATCAAAGAATAATTTTTCACTCATTTTTGTCTCTCTAGAATAAAAACTCTCTTAGAATTAAGAAGAAGAAGAAAGAAAATAAAAACTCAAGCACCAATTAATTGATGTGGCCGAACCCTATAAGAACATATATATAGGTTGGCCGAATTTTTCTTCTTTTTCCTTTAGGGTTGCCGAATTCTATGTAGTATCTAATTAGGGTTGGCCGAATTTCATCATGTCACTTATATAGGGTGACTAAAATTCAACCCTAATTCTTTTTAACTTTATAGACTTCAAACCCTAATCCAACTCTTTTATTTTTATTCTTTTATTTGACTAAAAAAAAATAAGACTCCTTATTTGATTAAATAAATAATACTAATTTATCTATTTACTTATCAAACAAGTCTTTTACTTTTAGGAAAGATTTGTTTCTTTAATTAAACAATTAATCAATAAATCAATTAATTCTTATTTAATTAAAACAAATGAAACAAAATAATATTTTTTAGGTCAAAACATTAACCTAGCCGCCCCACTTATATATAAGATGGGTCTAATATTATTTTCCTATTTCATTTAATCCATTGGACTTTAAATAAAAAAGCCCACATGTGAACCAGACCCATTCTTACTAAAAGAAACAAGCCCACATGTCTTTCATTAATATATTAATATAATTGAGCAGCCCATTACTTAAATAATGTGCAAATTATATTCTTAATATATTAAATGCAATTCTAGATGGACCCTTAAATTGGTCCGGTAGAATATATCAAGTGATCCATGCAAGTCCGTATGGATTGGGGATCTTGGCGGGCCATCTAAATTTAAGCTTCAATAGACATAACCTAATCACAATCAACAAATGATTCACTTAGGTCCGATCCATTAATTTTAACTCATTCCACTAAAGAGCTAAAACTGAACTCTTAAATAAAGATAGAAAAGGAAGATGCTCCTCATTCATACCCTAGACAATCATATTGGAGATAGTGTATCCTCGTGATTAATATCAGTAATCGCCAAGAGTTCATAGACCGCCTATAACTCTAGGAAAGACACGTGGGCTTGTTTCTTTTAGTAAGAATGGGTCTGGTTCACATGTGGGCTTTTTTATTTAAAGTCCAATGGATTAAATGAAATAGGAAAATAATATTAGGCCCATCTTATATATAAGTGGGGCGGCTAGGTTAAGGTTTTGACCTAAAAATATTATTTTGTTTCATTTGTTTTAATTAAATAAGAATTAATTGATTTATTGATTAATTGTTTAATTAAAGAAACAAATCTTTCCTAAAAGTAAAAGACTTGTTTGATAAGTAAATAAATAAATTAGTATTATTTATTTAATCAAATAAGGAGTCTTTTTTTTTTTATTTAGTCAAATAAAAGAATAAAAATAAAAGAGTTGGATTAGGGTTTGAAGTCTATAAAGTTAAAAAGAATTAGGGTTGAATTTCAGTCACCCTATATAAGTGACATGATGAAATTCGGCCAACCCTAATTAGATACTACATAGAATTCGGCAACCCTAAAGGAAAAAGAAGAAAAATTCGGCCAACCTATATATATGTTCTTATAGGGTTCGGCCACATCAATTAATTGGTGCTTGAGTTTTTATTTTCTTTCTTCTTCTTCTTAATTCTAAGAGAGTTTTTATTCTAGAGAGACAAAAAGGAGTGAAAAATTATTCTTTGATAGTATACAATTGCTTAAACATCAATAAGCTTGTGTATACGATATCGATCTAGGTTCACGCGAGTTTCGATCATAAGATTGTGAACTCAAAAGTGACCGGAATAATTTTGACATTCTTTTTATTGTTTTGTGACTAACAAAGAAAAGAAAGTATTTGTTTGGTCCATTCACAGGTTTGCAATTCAAAGGAAAGGGAGACCACGCTCCTAGGTGATCCACGTTCGTGCTCGGATTGAAGGTCTTGCGGATTACCATCGACGTAAGTCAATCGGATCACGCGACAAGAGGTAATTTACTTTTGTTGATATATATGCATGTTTATTGATTAAAAGGGTTTAAGGTTCATAAAGGAAAAATTTTAAAAGTCACTAAATCGTCTTTAGTATCGCTTCCGCTGCGTGTAACACTTTTATTTGTTTATTTTTTCCCTACAACTATCCCATTATCAATAAGATATTGCTGAAACTCACCAGATAGATATTCTCCAACACGATCAGATCTCAAGATTTTTATGTGTTTCTCAAGCTGATTTTCCACTTCAGCTTTGAATGCTTTGAACATGTCAAAAGCATCCGACTTATGTCTCATGAGATACACATAACCAAATCTTGAGTAATCATCCGTGAAGGTGATGAAGTACTCATATCCACCTCTAGCTTGAATGCTCATAGGTCCACATACATCAGTGTGTATCAATCCTAAACATTCAGTGGCTCTTGCACCTTTGGCAGAGAACGTCCTTTTGGTCATTTTACCTTCCAAACAAGATTCACAAGTTGGTAGATCATCAACCTTTAAGTCACTTAAAGGTCCGTCACTTACCAATCTTTTAATCCTATTAAGGTTAATATGACCTAAGCGTAAATGCCAAAGGTAGGTTTCATCTGTTGATAATTTTACTCTTTTATGATTAGGTTCCGTTATTTCTGTGTCTAACGAGTGAGAGATATTTCTATGCAAAAAGTATAGACCGTTTTCCAATGTACCTTGGCAAATAATTTTGTCATTCTTACTAACAATAAAAACTTTATTAAAAGTAACCGAATATCCAAATTTATTCAAACAAGAAACTGAAATTAAATTCCTCTTGAATTGAGGTACATAATAAACGTCTACTAAATCTAAATGCCTCCTAGAATCCAAATAAGCTCTAATATCTCCCACTGCACTTGCAGACACTAACGTTCCGTTGCCCAAGCGCAAATTGATTTCATTCTTACTCAGCTTTCTCCTTTCTTGAAACCCCTGCAAGGAATAACAAACATGATTAGTGGCTCCTGAGTCTATGATCCAAGAATCTGTAGAATCAGCCAAAAAACATGTTTCTAGATAATTCAAATTACCTTCTTCCTTCTTGTTCTGGGACTTTGGGCAATTTCTCTTCCAATGTCCCTTTTCACCACAAAGGAAGCATTTCCCTTTGATCTTGGTTACTTTCTTGGTCTCCTTCTTGATAGGCCCAAGTTGCTTTTTCTTCTGTTGTTTCTTGACCTTTTGACGGGCCTTAACAGTAGCAACTTTACCAACCATATGAATCTCTTGACCTTTGCCTTTCACAAGGATCTTTTCAGCACTTTGAACATCTTGCATCAGGCCTTGTAAGGTGTATTCCTTTTTGTTCAAAGTGTAGTCCAATTTGAACTGATCAAAGGAATCTGACAATGAATTGACAACCATATCAATCTTTGTCTCACCATCTATCTCAGCGCCATGCAGTTCAGCAATGTTGAGATGTGCTATGACTTTCATCATGTGATCTTTCACAGCCTGTCCAGGTTTCATCCTAAGATTCATAAAAGCAGTCACTGCCTCTCTCTTAGTCGTCCTAGACTTCATAGGAAACATCTCCTCTAGAGACATCATTATATCAGCAGCGGACTCCATTCCTTCATGCTGCTGTTGCAACACGTCGGAGATAGTGGCCATAATGTAACATTTTGCCATATCATCTGAAGTCTTCCACTGCTCATACTCATCTCTACACATTATGCTAGATTCATTATTAGGAGCAGGTGGTTTAGGAGTAGTTAGAACAAACTTATGTTTTTCACTTTGCAGTAACAACCCAATTTTCCTTTTTCATGTGACATAATTATCTCCAGTTAAAGTGTTATCTTTCAGGATGTTCATAAGTGATGGGGTCATGATTTCTGAATAAAACAAAACATATATAAGTAAATAATCATGATAAAGCACTTTTAAATATTTATCTTGAATTAAATAAATAACTCAATCATAAAATTAAACGGTGATCTAACACCCATATGTTATGCCTCCTTTGGGAGTTCGCACCATTTACTAGTTAGACTAGGTCCCACCAAATTGTTAACATAACAACCAGCGTTTTCAATTTTAGCCTTGCAATTTTACTGACAAGAACTCTTGGGAGGATATCAATAAAATTACATTGAGTGTGTTACAAAGATATCGACCCTCAATTTTCTCTCACGAAAATCCCTCCTTGGGGAGTAGATCTCGTTTGAGTCCATTGTCTAGTCTAGCCTTGTAAGGAAGTATGTTGCTAAATTCCATTCATGGACGCCCCTTGGGGGGATTACCAATAAATAATAAAGCTCAACTAACCGTGGAGGCCATAGGTGTTACCAAAACACCTTCTCCCACTCAATTATTTAAGGCATGTGATTAAATCCCATAGAATGATTTACCGAGTTATCTAGATGCCAATTTAGATACCTAAATCATTCAATGCATGTTCATACCAAAAGAGATATATGCGTGGCACTCCTATTCTATATGTCATGTTATCATACAATAACAAATATTGTAATATTTAAGCATAAATTAAATAGCAACAATTTTGGCCCATCCTAGAAAAACAAGTAAATTACAATTTGTCAGGAATACAAGATCTTCAGGTGGCCCATCAACCATACGCTCATCCTTCGGCCTTCTCCCATGGGCGTGCGCAGCCCACAACCCCACAAAGGGGCTGCCTTGCGCAGCCCATAAGGCCACACAAGGCTGCCATGCGCAGCCCACCAAAGTTTGGGCTTGTCATGCGCAGCCCAATCCACTCCTAGGGTGCGCACGGTGCTCGTACTTGGTTCCGGTTGCTTCGTTTTGCTTCGTGTCTTCGAATCTCCAAGACCTAAATATATTACGGCAGTATATATATAATAAATACTGCAGTATTAATTTTTTTTTTTTTTATTCACTGCAGTATTTTTACAAACCAAAAACTGCACATACTAAAAATAAATAAAAAAAACTGCAGTAACCCTAAAAAAATACTGCACATATATAAAAAAAAATAAAACCTAGCAATCTACCAAGAAGGAATTATAGCGATAATAGACCACCCTTCTTGTTACAACTCCGAAACAAAAATTACATTGAAAATCTAGGGCCAAAATCGAGCAATAACAAAACACATAAAATATATATAAATCCATACATCACATGTAATTATATATTTGAATACCTAGAGTGCCATCTCTTTCTAAACATGCATAATCACAATAAAAAGAAATAGATCCACGTATATATACGTTAATTAATTAAAAGGGTTCAACCTAGGCTCTGATACCAATTGTAGGGAAAAATAATAAATAAAAGTGGTAAACGCAGCGGAAGCGATACTAAAAACGATTTAGTGACTTTTAAAATTTTTCCTTTATGAACCTTAAACCCTTTTAATCAATAAACATGCATATATGTTAACAAAAGTAAATTACCTTTTGTCGCGTGATCCGATTGACTTACGTCGATGGTAATCTGCAAGACCTTCAATTCCGAGCACGAACGTGGATCACCTAGGAGCGTGGTCTCCCTTTTCTTTGAATTGCAAACCTGTGAATGAACCAAACAAAAAACTTTCTTTTCTTTGTTAGTCACAAAACAATCAAAAGAATGTCAAAAATTATTCCGGTCACTTTTGAGTTCTCAATCTAAGTTACTCCTTCTGAGGATTTTTCTCCTCTTTTGACCTCTTTTCTCTAGCTTTTCCTACAAACACCTTCCTACATGGAATATCACCTGAACTTAACCAAAACACAAGTTATATCCATAAGAATGCTCGGAAACGAGCCTAAGAGGAAGGTCAAGGGAGCACTAAATATGAACATTTAGAGCGCGAACAATGACTTGCATCTTGTGTTTGGTGAACTGATTTCCCATGTGTAGCTCATATCTTGCATCTCTCTAAGCCACCATTATTTTCGTAGCTAAGGTGTCTGGCCCTTAGGATTAGAATAATATAGCTAGGAGTAGACTAATTAGAAAGGCAAGCACCCGGTTAAATTTTTATCTTTAGTTTCATAGCTTTAGTTAGTTAGTTTGCATCTCCACTCACACACACCATTCTCACCACATCACATCACATTACATTCCATTTACAATGCTTTCTGATAAGGACGGTTCACGCCGTTAGAAAACCGTCTGTCAAAACAATTTGTAAAACCCTCGCAAGTCCTAATTGGTTTTTAAAACAAAAGTGTAGTGGTAAGTGGAGTGTCATCCATAGGGACACGGGACTAGCAAGAACTAACTATTGCAAGAGTAGCATTCATGTAATTAATAATAAGTAAATGAGGGTGTTGTAAAATGTGACTTAACACAATAATAAATCTAAACTAACAATGCAACCTAGATAAAGGGGAAATGGAATGAATGATATATAGATGATGGAAACTAAGGTGTTAACGGATTCGAAAGTAAATAATGGGCAATGCTACAAACTCATAAATAAGCACGTCTATTCAAAGGTAACTGACCTAGGATGTATAGAGTCGGTTATTTATCTCTATCAAGTGATCAACATAGGTTGTATAGTCAGGACCACATATTAGGGACTAATCCGTTGTAAACCACCAACCTAGGATGTATAGTGTTGGTTATTCATACAGATTCTAGAAATTAAGCTCATCTACCTATCAATGATTCAACCGATTACAAATTAGCCTACCTAGGATGTATAGTATTGACTTCTAATCCTCTAACAAGTACCGACCTAGGATGTATAGTGCTGGAAACCCGTTCGATGTTAGATTGAGACCGCGGTTTAAGAATCGGAGTTCATGACGTTCCGTCTATTCATTCGAGCAAGATACAACTAAACATCATGTATATCTAGATGCAATGCTCATACATAAACCTAGGAGAACTTCTAAGATGATGTGTCTAAACAAATAATCAATGAAACCCATTAAAGAACAAGAATAGAACAATGAAAGGTAGACATGAATATATATAGAACCAAGTTTATGTACAAGCTCAATATTCAACTAACTACTCCATCAACCCCTTAGAGGGGATTTAGCTACTCATTACAACTAGGAAAACAAGAGAAAGGAAAAAGGAAGAACCCTTGGAGATCATCTCCTTCCTTGAAGTTACTTCAATCTCCTATCTTCCTTGAAGTGGAGTAGAGAATGTAAGTGGGAGTGAGAGCGAGTGTTTCTAGATCTAGGCTATCTTAAGAACTAAGTAAAAGCTTCTTCAAACGAATTCTATAACATTCTATTTATATTACATATAAAAATAGGTCACTTAAGCTTCAAAATGAGATCTGGAGCGCGTGGAGTGCAGGCGGAGTGCGGTTTGATTACCCGCACTTTACCCACACCATAATGATCAGGTGCAGATTTAGCTCTCTAGATTGTGCTACAGTGTAGGTAGAGTGCGGGTGGAGTGTGGGTGGAGTGCGGGTGGAGTGCAGTTGAATGACCCGCACTTTAACGTCAGGTGTGATTTCCACTTCTTGGTTTCAGCTCGGAGTACGGGTGGAGTGCGGTTGAATTACTTGCACTTGACCCGCACTTTAATGTCAAGTGTGAAATTAGCTTCTCTGGATTTGCTTGTAGTGTGGGTGGAGTGCGGTTGGATGACCCGCACTGTACCCGCACTTTAATGTCAGTGTGCAAAATAGCTTATCTGGATTTGGCAACAGTGCGGGTGGAATACGATTGGATGACCCGCACTGTACCCACACTTTAACTCTTCTTCAAGCTTCAGGTCCCGGTTGTGGTAGAAGTGCGGTTGGAGTGCGGTTGCGACCCGCACTAGACCCGCACTATAAGGCTGATGATGATCCTTTGCCTTTCCATTTGCCACCTTTCTGTCGGAATCACCGCAACATGCTTCCAAACCCATCATCGCACCATTTCCTACAATTACGCACATAACAACCATTAGAGACGCCAAAACGCACGAAAACGGAACAAAGGATACCGAAATGAGGGCTTACATATACTACATATTTGGTACGATCAAACACCCCTAAACCAAACATTTGCTCGTCCTCAAGCAAACATACTATAAAATGGTAAGATGCCAACTGAAATAAATCCTAGACACCTAAGCAATGATTCAAAAATGCCATAAGCCCAAAAAGTGATATGATACATACAGGTGTGATAGAGAGAAAAAAAACATATGCGCGAGATCTAAAGCATTTGGAGATACTAAGGGGAGGCTTTCATGAGCACGAATCCCACACCTAAGGCACTCATGCATTAAGGACTAATTGCTCCCATACCTCTAGCATAATTCACTTCGATACTAAAGGTCACATGAATTCTCTCTTTCTTTCCTCACAGAAACCTATGTTCCACATAACAACATATGCAAAGATGGGTTTCGCACGACATTTTCAGCAAAGAACTATCCTAGGAAAGATTCACAATGCCATGGACGTGAAAGATCGTGTATCAACCAACATTCCCGAACTAGACTCATTATTGATCAAACAGGGCTTTTCCATTGGTTATAGCGTGGTTATGGGGTTTAATGAGGTGAAACAAAGAATATGGAAATTTGGAGTTCAAAATCACCAATCATGTTAAAATACGACCACACACACTATACAATGCTCTTTTTCTTCATTGATCACCCGCACGCTAGTGTCTAGGTATTTGTTTTACCCACATTTATGCTTCCAATGATATACAACACACTGTGAGTATTTAGCATAATACAATCCAAGCAACATTTTCTTTTCTCATTTTCCTTTCCCTTGAGTTACACAAATTCTTTTTCTTTGGCAATTAAGGCTCAAGAGTACAATTTTTGGTACTTTTACATTTTTAGCCCCTTCCTTAACACATTTTCAACAATTGCTTCTTTGTACACGATATTTGACCATTTAGAGCTTAACTACTTTCATTACCACCTAATTCATCCTAACATGATTAGTACAAAGGTAGGCAAGTGTTTAGGCTATGAGGTATATGGTTGTACGTGATACAAAATGAAATAGTATGTGTTTGGCCTCAAGTTTGGCTTTGGAGCACATAATAAGGATAGGAGTGTGTTTAGGCTATCATAGGTAGTTAAATTCACACATATTGCCTAATATCACATCCACAATTCATCTACCAAGGGAATTAATGCATCCATCACGTAATCACAATATAATCTATAAGTCCTATGGCATGTGACACAAATGACGAGATAAGTGTTTAAGAATAATCAATAATAATAACACTCAAAATACGCTCTTTGACACTTGTGTTTGTGATCTCAAAGGAATTTCCACTATTAGAACTAGGCATGGAAACACCGAGTCCCTTCAACTTAGCACCAGGGATGGGATAAACCCATGAAGGTGCAAATGAATCCCTAAAGTAGCACCAAGCTAGATCACAAGCTCAAAACACATACTAAGAACTTACCAAAAGCACATGCTAGAGGCATCACACCTAAACTTACTCAAAGTCTGAAATTTGGACAAGCGAAAAAATTGAAAAATCGGACACTAAAATGACCATAAGGATGACTCTACAAGGTGTACCACACCCTTAAACCAAAACTCAACAATGTCCCCATTGTTAGTAACCACAAGGTACGGCCTACCGGGGGGGAACGCCGTCCAAGACTCAAAATAACAGCACATGCATAAAGCACAACATATCAACAGACCAAGGGCACAACGACCCCCAAACCGAATCTAAAATATCAGCACAAAACTTTAATCAATATACACATAACCATACTCAACCATATCAACAAAACATGCACAAATCACATTCCACAAATATGAAAAACAATTAAGTACAAAAATTGAAAAGTAGAAACTCCCTTAAAAAGGAGATAGGTCCATTGTCTAAGCATGTTGTCATGTGATTCCTGAAAGATCAAGAACCTAGCACAAAACACACAACAATTCTACCAAATCGAAGGTCAAATGCAATTCACAACATAGTTCACATTGTCCAGAAAAACCATAAACAAAACTAACTAAAAATTCAAATACATAAATGAAACACCAATGAGAAACATAAAGGAAATGGATGGTCAATCCTCGTCGGACAACTCTATCTCTGATACACTGGTTACCCCCTTGCCCTTGGGGTTAAGCTCTACTCTAATCCTCTCTTCATGCTCTTTCCTGGATATCTCCATTGCAGCCTGGAGCTCTGGATCAATGACTAGGCCTTCTGATGGTGGTGAAGAAGTGGTAGGCCTCTTTTTCTTCCTTGAATAAGTTGGGAGATTGAGCGCCTCCCTCATGTCTGTGAGATTCCCCCATATGTCAGTATAGAACCCACTGGACTCTGCTCTGCTATTAGCAATTTGTTGTCTGTTCTCAAGGCCTTTAGTCTTGAGATCTCTCAAACCTGCTAGTAAAGTCTGCCAAGGGATCTCCTCAGAAGTCTCCTGCGGAGGTTGAGGCATGTGACTATACTCCATGTACTCCAAAAGGCCCTGGTCAGTCCCCGTGGGGTCTGGAATATCCTCTGCCTACCTACTTGTACCTGCTCTATACACGGATTTCTTCCTCCCAGTTTGAACTCTGACACCAGAGAGGTCCCGCTCTCTCAATTGATCATTCCACGTGAATCTCCCAATAAGACCTAAACCACTATCAAAGGAGTCGGACCCGAAATTAACCCCTGCTTCTTTGTAAAATGCGGTGATCAAGCTAGGAAAAATGAGTGGCTATTTGTCAACTCTGACACCACTCAGTTCGAGTATCTCTCTCTTGATTAGGAAGCCAATGTCAACCAATTGATTCTAAATGATGCAGTAAAGGACCATGGCCGCATTAAAGTTAACTGACGTCCGGTGTTTCCTAGGGATAAGGGAGTGGGAGATGAAGACATGCCAAAATCCCAACTCCAATCTCAAGTTTGTGTGCTTCATCGGGTAATCAAGGGCCACCCAGAAATCCATTGGTCGGATCACCAACTGGTTGGCGAACTCTACATTCTGTGTTACAAAAATATCGTTCCAAGTCACCCCCATTGCGTAGTCTCCCAACCACCTCCTGATCATCTGAGAGCTCAATCCGATAATACTTGTTGATGTCAGTGATCGTCATTCAGACTTGCACCCCACGGACTAAAACAGTGGATGTTCGCTGAAAATCCTCTGGTACCATCCCCGCATAGAATTCTTCCACCACATTTCTACAATACATAGGCGGGGCGCTGAGGAATCGGGGTCCCACTTCTTAAAATACTTCAAGCGGTCCTCAGAATCTGTGTGCCTGACACACGGTGCTAGAACCTGAGGTCCCCTCCTTGTACATCGCTCAGAAACTTGACTCCCTTGCTTAGCAGATTGCCTGGTCCTCCCTGACATCTGCATAAGGAATTTAAACAGTTAAGGGAACACTCTTATCAAGGAACCATGAGGCAATCATGTAAAAAAAATGAAGAACATCAATTTCCTGTCAGACTGATAGAGTGCGGGTGAAGTGCGGGTGAGTGACCCGCATTGGACCCATACTTTAACCTGTTTCCAAATTTCTATCACATGCAGAATTCACAAATAATGCACACAATTCACACCCACAGCAATTCATCAAACCAACTCATAATAATATGGTTTTAAACCATGTATAGAAATTCGATTCAATTATATAAACCCTAAATTCCGAATTTGCAATATATGTGCAATTAGATAGTTAAATCATCATCAAACACTTCACATACATAAATAAACAACAACCCATCATTAAATCCTCAAAGATATTCAATAAAAGTTTAAAATCAAGGATGTGAATCGTGAAATTATGTGAGAACAATAAATGGCATAATCACAACCGAATTTCAACAATCTTTGCAAATAAATCAACCCACAACATCAAAATAAGCATGGCAAAAGGGCATGAATTTGTGGTCCAACCTTGAACTATGAAGTTTATGCAAAATAGGCAGAAGAAATTGAAGAAAAGGATGGGAATCATGATTAGAGAGGCAAGTAAACAAAATCAAAGCAAGATAATCATACCTTGGTTGTCGAAAATTGGAAACATGGAGCACACGGAATACCTGTCGTTTGAGCGAGGGTAAACAAAGGGATTTCGGTTTTTTTTTCTTTTGGTTTGAAAATGGTGGAGCCCTAGAAAACGACATGGAATATATATAATACGAACAGAGTACGGGTGAAGTGCGGGTGAGTGACCGGCACTAGACCCGCACTTTATTACCTGATGCTCTCTGTCTGTCCAAGTGCGGTTGGAGTGTGGGTGAGTGACCCGCACTGTAACCGCACTATTTCCCAGCTCCAGTTTCTAGATTCTGCACTGAATTTGTTCATGCACAAAACACTACCAACAACATATCAACAAGCACTATAGTCAAAAATTATCTAAAGTAAGAAATAACCATTCGAAATGCAAAAATATTAACACGAACTCAAAAATGGGTGCCAGGCACTCAAAGTTGGGCACGGTCAACCAACGGAGGTTTGACCAAAATGGGGAATACACCAACTTGGCCACCCAAACTGGTGCCAATGGATTACCTACGGCATCTCTCCCCACGTTGCGCAATTGACCAACTTTGTCTTTACTAACCCATATTTGCTTAACCCTTGGTGGATTCATCCTAGACCTAACTTAACTTGCTTTGAATCTTTGAAACCTAAAGCAATAAGCCTTAATGTGCCCTTTTTTTGCACAAAAATAACAAGTTAGAGGATGGTTAGGAAAACTCTCTGCTCCGTTGCTGATGTGGGCCCCTTTGTGTAGACCGTATTGGAGGGATTTGACCTCATTTTCTACCTCATCAAGCTGAATAATCAAATCACACTCCTTAACTTTGGCTTGCTGCAATTCATTCTCTTTTCTGTTCAACCATTTTTGCAAATCCAATATGGCTTCGGTTGATGTTTCAACACTCAATAGCATCTTTCTTGACCTTCTCTCATTTTCCTCTTCAAATTTCGTTGAGAGTCTTGCCAATTCCTGTAGGTTCTTTGAGCCTAACTCCTCCTTTTTTGCAAGCTTTACCATTTGCTCTTCTAAACTCTTGTTCAATGTTGAGAAGTTATGTACCTTCGTCTTCAACATTCCATTCTCAGCTTTGAGCAAATAAACTTCTAGATTGAGTTTTGTGGAGTTTTGTATTGTCTTTCTCAATCTCACCTATCTCCTCAAAAATCACTTCCTCTTCTTCAAGTTCACATTCTTGTCTTTCCTTCACACAATCTTGGCTGCCCATTTCCATCTCATTCACACCCTCAAAAGCTTACACAAGAGTGAAAACTCGGCTTCTTTTCTTTCTTGACTTAGGTGCCTCTAAGACCAAGCAATCATCAACTTGACTTATTTTAGGGGAATCAACCATAAAATTCACACTCTTCCTTCCACAGCTGAAGGAAATGTTCCTAGAACGGATATCCACAACCATTACGGCTGTGGCCATGAATGACCTCCCCAAAAGCAATTTCCAGTCCCTACCACTGGTTTCTCCTTTCTTGCAATCTAACACAACAAATTATATTGGCACCATCAAACCGTGCATGTTCAAATAGAATTCCTCCACTATACCTACTTGGTGGTGGAAGAATTGTCTGCCATGATGAGCGTCAGAGAAGTAGGCTTGATTGACTGAATCTTCAACTGTTTGTATACTTCTAAGGGTATCATATTGATGCTAGCCCCCATATCAAGCAATGCTCCCATCTTAGGTGAGTTTTCAATTTCCACCTCTATTACGAAACTTCCAGGATCCAAAAGTTTAACGAGGAAGTCTCTGCCACTTCTCCTATTTTCATCAAGTGTAACCTCCACCTTCCTCTTTACATTCACTTCAACGGAAGTGTCTAGAATCTTTTCTTTGGTTGGGATGGTTTCTTCTTCTATCACCTCTTCAACTACCAACTCAACTACCTCTAGCACGTTAATATGCTCATCGGTGCTTGATACCTTACCTTTGTTCTTAACCAATGCATCAAAGATCTGTGCCAACTGAGTTTCCATCTTCTTCAATGACGCTCCATGACTATTCGCCCTTTGATCATTTTACTGCATGTAAGCGGTCATCCGTTGCTCGGATGCATGTAAGGTATTCTTGAGAGCTTCCGACCCTATCCCAACTGTTTTGATAACTGTGCTCACAATCTCATCAGGGATTTGTCCTTTGGTTGGTTTGTGGGTACTTGGGAATTAAAGTGGTTTGGTGGGTTGTTACTTGAACTACCCCATTGGTTGTTATTGCTAGAACCTCTCAGGTTAAACCTATTGTACCCACGGTTTTGGCACCCCTGATTGAAATTCCCACCTTGGTAATTTGTGTTGCCACCTTGGTAATTTGTTGCCCCTAGGTGGTTGTTGTTTGACCAAGACAAGTTGGGATGGTTCCTCAACCCCGAATTGTATGTATTTGAATATGAGTCATTCCTTTGCCTTTGAAATTCCCCAAGGGCTTGGACTTGCTCTTCTTGACTAAACTACCCCTCTCCCCCTTCTATCTCTTCCGTTACTTGACTAACCCCATGTGAAGGTCCAGGCTTTCCAGTTATAAGCTCCTTGATAGATTGGAGCTCCTTGTTCATTCTGGATATCTAAATTTGAACTTGGGTGTCCTGCCCTACATCTATCCTTCCACCCCTTCTCACATGGGATGTTCTCTACTGTGAATTCTGAGATATCGTTTCCAAGATGTTATAAGTTCAACTGCCCTCTTATCAGCTATCATACCCCCATATGCGTTGTCCACCGTCATTTGTGTGATAGGTGAAAGTCCACTATAGAAGGAATTTACCTTCAGTTCTGGATGGTATGTGTGCGGCGGCATCTGAGCTAACAACATATTGAACCTCTCCCATGCCTCGTGGAATGGTTCTCCGTCTTCCTCAACAAATGATGCTATTTTTAACTTGAGGTCCTTCGCCTTTTGTGACGGAAAGTGCTTGCTGAAAAAGACTTTGCACACTTGGTTCCATGTCACCAGTGACCCTAGCCTCAAGTTCATATACCAAGTCATGGCTGCAACTTTCAAACAATACTGGAAACACCTAAGGTGAAGTTGTTCACTTGTTAGTACTGCTTAACGAGCCATTACAAGAAAGGTCTCTAAGGTGGCTCCATATTGCTTCATAAACTGGAGGCAATCTTTGGTAACTCTCCCACTAAATGATGGTAGGAGGCTAATGTGCATGTTCTTCAGTTCATACTGCCTTGCCACATCATCTAGTACTATAGCGATGGGCACATTTCCTACAAATGGGAGTGTATACTCGCCCATGGTGAGACTCAACTGTTCCTCCCCATGTACACTGCCTTCATACTCATAAGCATGTTGCTCATTCAGATTTGGAGCATCCCTATCACCCATATTCTGCTCGGGTTGATTTTGAGGATCCCCGTCTACCATATTCTCTTCTAACTGACCGACTCTTCTACCTAACTGATTGATATTATCGGCAATGGGTAACATTGTTCCTCTAAGTGATCTTCTTCCGTGCATATACTTAGAATCCTAAAATTCCAAAACAAATACCGCAAGACATAAAATGACACAAACAAAATAAAAAATAGAAATGTAAATAACTATAAATACTAATCAAGCAAAACTAATCCAACTAAACTCACCGTGTCCCCGACAACGGCGCCATTTGATGAGGATGGTTCACATCGTTAGAAAACCGTTCGTCAAAACAATTTGTAAAACCCTCACAAGTCCTAATTGGCTTTTAAATCACAAGTGTAGTGGTAAGTAAGGTGTCATCCACAGGGACACGGGACTAGCAAGAACTAGCTATTGCTAGAGTAGCATTCATGTAATTAATAATAAGTAAATGAGGGTGTTGTAAAATGTTACTTAACACAATAATAAATCTAAACTAACAATGCAACCTAGATAAAGGGGAAATGGAATGAAGGATATATAGATGATTGAAACTAAGGAGTTAACGGATTCGAAAGTAAATACTAGGCAATGCAACAAACTTGTAAATAAGCACATCTATTCAAAGGTAATCGACCTAGGATGTATATAGTCGGTTATTTATCTCTATCAAGTGATCAACCTAGGATGTATAGTCAGGACCACCTATTAGGGACTAATCCGTTGTAAACCACCAACCTAGGATGTATAGTGTTGGTTGTTCATACGAATTCTGGAAATTAAGCTCATCTACCTATCAATGATTCAACCGATTACAAATTAGCCAACCTAGGATTTATAGTGTTGACTTATAATCCTCTCACAAGTACCGACCTAGGAAGTATAGTGCCAGAAACCCGTTCGAGGTTAGATTGAGACCGCGGTTTAAGAATCGAAGTTCATGACATTCCGTCTATTCATTCAAGCAAGATACAACTAAACATCATGTATATATAGATGCAATGCTCATACATAAACCTAGGAGAACTTACTAAGATGATGTGTCTAAGCAAATAATCAATGAAAACCATTAAAGAATAAGAATAGAACAATGAAAGGTAGACATAAATATATATAGAACTAAGTTTATGTATAAGCCCAATATTCAACTAACTACTCCATCAACCCCTTAGAGGGGATTTAGCTACTCATTACAACTAGGAAAACAAGAGAAAGGAAAAAGGAAAAACCCTTGGAGATCATCTCCTTCTTTGAAGTTGCTTCAATCTCCTATCTTCCTTGAAGTTGAGTAGAGAATGTAAATGAGAGTGAGAGAGAGTGTTTCTAGATTTAGGTTATCTTAAGAACTAAGTAAAAGCTTCTTCAAACGAATTCTATAACATTCTATTTATATTACATACAAAAATAGGTCACTTAAGCATCAAAATGAGATCTAGCGCACGTGGAATGCGGGTGGAGTGCGGTTGGAGTACCCGCACTTTACCCACACTATAATGATCAGGTGCAGATTTAGCTCTCTGGATTATGCTACAGTGCGGGTGGAGTGCAGTTGAATGACCCGCACTTGACCCGTACTTTAACGTCAGGTGTGATTTCCACTTCTCGGTTTCATCTCGAAGTGCAGGTGGAGTGCGGTTGAATTACCCGCACTTGACCCGTACTTTAATGTTAGGTGTGAAATCAACTTCTCTGGATTTGCTTGTAGTGCGGGTGGAGTGCGGTTGGATGACCCGTATTGTGCTCGCATTTTAATGTTAGTGTGCAAAATAGCTTCTCTGAATTTGGCAACAATGCCGGTGGAGTGCGGTTGGATGACCCGTACTGTACCCGTACTTTAACTCTTCTTCAAGCATCAGGTCTCGGTTATGGTAGAAGTGCGATTGGAGTGCAGTTGCGACCTGCACTAGACCCGCACTAGACCCGCACTATATGGCTGATGATGATCCTTTGCCTTTCCTTTTGCCATCTTTCTGCCGGAATCACCATAACACGTTTCCAAACCAATCATCGCACCATTTCCTACAATTACGCACATAACAACCATTAGAGACGCCAAAACGCATGAAAACGGAACAAAGGATACCGAAATGAAGGCCTACATATACTATATATTTGGTACGATCACTTTCATAAACTCTAGAGCTAGATACAATTAACGAATTCCTTCTCTCTATGGGAACGATCCTTACTTGCTATACTAGTCCTTTTACTCATTTCATTTGCGAGATAATTAGAATAGAAATATCTGTTTGGTATAGGCGTCAACAACTGCTCGTATCAAAAATGGTGTTGTTGCCTGGGAGATGGTTTAATCCTTAAATGTCTCTATTTTTAGCTAATAATTTAGTTTTAATGTTTGTTTTATTGTTTTTGTTTTGTATCAAGCAAATGCGTTTGATTTTGTTTGAGTTGTTTGTGTTGTGTAGGTTTCTTAGGTCTGGAATCAAGGAAGAGTGCTTAAATGAAAAAAAATTTCCTTCCGCAACCTTAGTCCGCGGGTTAATACTTGCACCCAAAGCCATGAGTTCCTCTAGAAACCTTGAGCGAGACAAGTCTGCAAGAAGGAACCTGCGAACCAGAAGGCATGAACTCATGGAGGATTCTAGGAAAGTCCGCTACTTCCATCCGTGAGAATGAACCAGCGAAGCAGAAGGGAAGAACCCGTATGACTTTCTTAGGGATGTCAATGACTTCATATCTACGGGAACAAGCCCGCCAACCAGCAAGAACGAACTCGTCGAAATTTTCATGACTTCATTCCACATGAAAGAACCCGCGGAAATGAACCTGCATTGAGCCCCAACAGTCGGATGGACTGCACAACTTATAGACCACAACTCACGCTACAATAGGTATCCTCTACACTTTTCTTTCCCAAACATAAGTCTCTCCAATTGACTCCTCCATGTTTGGATTTGAGAGGATTGGATTGAGACTTAGTTTTGTGCTTCAATTAAAGTGGAATGCATAGTTGTTGAGTTTAATGTAATTATGGGTCGTTGTAGTACGGTGGTAAGTATTTCCACCAATGTGCTTAAAGGAAAAATGCATGTTTGTTTGTTTGTAATTTTTATTTGTGTTTAGATCTAAGAGTGCAAATTTTATTGTGCTTAGATCTTATGATTTGTTTTGTTTTGTTGTTTTTAATCTTTGTGATTTTTGTTGTTCTTATGTCCAAATCTTACTAAGCATTGTCTAATTTATATACGAAAATGGTTCGGTTGTGCAACATTGAGGACAATGTTAAGTTTAGGTTTGGGGATGTGGACAACTTTCGTGATGTTGTCTTTGTTTTTCTACGTTTTTTTGTTGAGAATTTTCAAATCTCTACAAAATTCATCAAAATTGATAATTTTGGAATTAAAGTCCATTTTGTTGAGATAATATATTTGCTTTCTGGTAGAGACATGTCATGTATGCTTTTAGGTCTCTATCTTGACTAGCATTCATGCCTTGTATGATCTTTGGATCACTATTCATTTGCTTGTACAGTGCCAATCTTTTGATGTTGAGGTAGATAGACCTCTATTCTTGTTTAGCTTAGGAGAATAGTAGAAATTACCCTTGTGAGAGTTTATGCCTATAAGCATTTTATTTGAGAGGGTCTATATTGTTTCTACTCATTAAATACTCTTCGAGTTTTGTTCTCTTAATTTTTAGTGATCTCATTGTAAATCAATTTTGCATTGATTGCCATAGAACATTTATATGGACTGCTTGTTGAAATTTGTATTCCCTTGCTAGATAGATTGCTAGAAATGATTTTGGGCTTTAGTGTGTGAACACTTCCATGTCTCTATATATGTACTTCATTACTTAAATTGAGACCAAACACCAAACCTAAACACATCACCCACATATCAAACACTTAACCACTCCCTGGTTATTAATCATGTTAAGGTGCATAGCTTAATAGAAGTCATTTGTAAGCTCCAAATTGTGTAAAAGTGTGTATTGAGGCAAATGTGTAAAATTGTGGTAGAAAAAAAGGCTTTCAAAAAGAAGTGTTAAATGAAGAACACGTAAGCCTTCAATCTCTTCAATTGTAAAGTTACTCAAAGATGTGTGTACAAATATTAGCAAATTGTGAACTTTAAAGTTACAGCCTAGACGCTTAAATTGTATTATGAAAAATACATAGAGCTTCTTATATTGAAAGTTTAATGTGTAAACACTTTGGCGTGATTAATAGCTTTATCTATCAATTCCTACCATAACATCCATGCACCACAAATCACCCTTGGTCACAATACAAATTAGGGAAAGCTTATCTAATCCCTTAGGAAATCTATATTGGGAATATGAGTCGATGCATGCTCTTTTCACGTTCATGGTATTTCAATTCCTTCCATGAGATCCATTTTTAGAAATTGTGTTTTATTTTTAAATATTCATATGTGTTATATATTTGATTCCGATACATAAACTCCAACTCGCATATGTTTGATAAAGAGTTATAGCCTAGATTCTTAGTGAAAAAATGACTGAAATCCGGTGAGGATTAGAGTCGAGGTGAATTCTAGCCCGAGCATTTGAGTTAGTTTTTATGTAAACCGAAAGCATCCTGAGTATTTCCATACTTGCATGACTGTGATGTATTGATTTGAGTGGCATATTGTTAGTCTTTATGCAGAAATTATAGCATGCTTGTAGTTTTTGCTTAGTATGTATGGATTGCATCTTAATATTTTGCTTTGTAGAGTTACGTTTGTGGGTACCATATTGGTAAACCCTTAGGAGACTACTCCTCCTACTAGGGACACCTAGGGGTTTAAAAGGCTTATGGCACGTGCTAAGTGCCATCGTTTCTCCAACGACAGTGGACTAATTAGTTTCTATGTTTATTGCTTTAGTGTTTTATTGTTTATTTGTTAGTTTTTCGTTTTTAGTTTTGCTCGAGGACGAGCAAAAGTTAGGTTTAGGGGTTTGATCGCAGTACAAATGTTTTGATTTAGTGTTCCCTTTTCCTATCTTTTGTGTTCGCTTCTGAGCACTTTTGTGTATATAATGTGTGTTTTAGCTATGTGCAAGTAAATATCCCACAAATAAGGTGTTTGTACCAAATGTGGGAAAAATAGGGCAAATATGTATGCAGAAGACTACCACTGGTTCGTTCTGCTGGAATGAACCCGCGGACCAGAAAAAGAATGAAGCTACGGTGCTCACCACTAGCTCGTCACCGCTGGAATGAACCAGCGGAACAGGGAGCACAAACCAACGGTCAAGAAGAAAAGAGATCACCGCGGGTTTGTACCGCTAGAATAAACCAGTGGAGCAGAAGGAATGAAGTCGCGGATGAATTGCAGAAGTCACCACGGGATCACACCGCGAGAATGAACCTATGACACAAACTCGCCAGACCCCTGTCAGAGCTGAAATGTTGATATTTTCAGTTGTATTTCTGGTCTTTTCACACCCCATTCATGCCTAAAACTTGCCCAACCTATAAATACACCCTTTTGCCTATCTTTCTAAGTGTGACCTAGTGACAGACTATAACCCTTACTCTAAGAAACCCTTCTTTGATTGAACACGACAAAAGAGAGAGAGCAACCTTCAAGCTTCAATAGAGGATCTTCCTCCATGGAAAGCCTTCTATGGAGGATTTGATAAGAAAAGATAGGAGGGCTCATGTATCAAAACTGAGCCATGGAAGTTCATTGTATATTGAGAGCTTTTGGAGGACTTGTCTTCAAGGGTTATCTTTTACTACTCATCTCTTTGTTTTCTATTGATGTGTAACCCATGTGGGAATATTTGTAAACCAACACTTTTGCTATTTTATGTTTGTATTGTTCTTTGATTTGATTTGTGTTTTGTTCTATTCTATGCTATCCATTATAATCTCTTATTGTGATATTCATGTGTATGGAGAGTTATATATTGATATGTATGTATGAATGAGATTAGGAGTAAATTAACTAATGTGTAGGAGTAGTTATATTCAAATATCTCATTTATGTGTGTATGTTGGTAGAAGATTCAACATACTATGCTTTGAATGATTAAAGTGATTAAGAGTTGAGTTTGTGCTTAGATAACCATTCTGGGTATGAGCTTGGCTATTAGCTCTATAGAATGAGAAAGGCTTATGCATAACTGTGCTAGGATAGCTTTGGTTCATGTTCATGTGTTTAATGGGTCTAGACCTAGACACAATTACTCTTCCAACCATGGAGAGTGATGATTTGATTTCAGGAATTCCCTAATCAAGAGAACGAGAATTCCCTAATCAAAAGAACTAACCCTTTATTGAATTAAATGGTATTCACATGATCTACAATCTAAATGATTTGCATCTTGTGTTTGGTGAACCGATTTCCCATGTGTGGCTCATATCTTGCATCTCCAAGCCACCATTATTTTCGTAGCTAGGGTGCCTTACCTTTAGAAGTAGAATAACGTAATTATGAGTAGACTAATTAGAAAGGCCAGCACCTGGTTACATTTTTATTTTTAGTTTCATAGCTTTAGTTAGTTAGTTTGCATCTCCACTCACACACACCATTCTCACCATATCACATTCCATTCACATTGCTTTGATAAACTCTAAAGCTAGATACAGTTAACGGATTCCATCTCTCTACGGGAACGACCCTTGCTTACTTGCTATACTAGTCCTTTGACTCGTTGCATTTGTAAAGTAATTAGAATAGAAATATCTTTTTGGTATAGGCGTCAACGATCGCCCGTATCAATGTCATCTAGTTCTAACACTATAAAAACTCTCATTAATAGTGGAAAGCTTCCTAGCGACAAAAGAGGTTTAGGTTATGTTAATGATAGGATAACTCCTTCTACTAACAAATCTACTTTTGTCAAAGCAAGTGGTGAAACAAATGTAGGTACTCTCTCTCAAGGTAAAGCAATGAAAGCTACCGGAGGTGCCTCTACATCAACAAGGAACTCAAACGGAAGATCTCAACAAGATCAATGTCAAAAAGCATCAACCTTAAATGCAAAAGGTGAAGCATCAAGGGTTGCACATCAAAGAAGTAAAATTGTGAGAAGACCAAATGCCTTGGAAATAAATGCAAATGGTAAATTTTTGAAATTCATTATATTTCTCATCATTGTAACATGGTAGGACATATTCAACCTAGGTGTTTTGAATACATTCGGAAATGCAAACTTGACAATGCTTTACATGATATGTCTTTGAATGGTCCTAGGCAATCATCCTTATATGGATTTAGAACTAGACCTTGGAAGACCTTGAAAAAGCAAGTTGTGAAGAAACTTGTTGGTGACTTGCTTGCTAAATCTTGTGTTGTGCCTCACTCTACTATGTATAAGAAAATTGATAATGCTTTGTTTTAAATATGTGAATATGTGACTATTAAAGTCAAGGTGCATGTTAAAAAGTCTAACATTGAGTCAAAACATGATAATGGTAAGAGTGAGAGGCATATTGTGAAGAGTGTGTGGGTTAGAAAAGACACACATAAATGTCTAGTTGCACAATATGCTCTTAGAGCCAGCTCCTTTTACACTTGGTACCTAGATAGCGGTTACTCTAGAAACATGACCGGGAACAAAGAGTTCTTTAAAAATCTTGTCATGAAGGATGGAGGTTGTGTCACTTTTGGTGATGGCACCAAAAAGCAAGTTCTAGGCAAAGGAATAATATGTATCCCTGGATTGCCTAAACTTCACAATACTTTGTATGTTGATGGGTTACCAGCTAACTTAATAAACATCACTCACTTGTGTGAAATCTTTAAGGAAGTTAGCTTTAACAAAGATGAGTGCACAATAATTGATAAAAAGAGCAAGGATGTCCTAAAAGTCAAAAGGTCTATAGACAATTGCTATTGTCTTGAGATAGTGCCTCTAACTTTTAAAAAAAAAAAATATATATATATATATATATATATCATTTTTAGAGGTCTACCTAGTTTTGGTAGGAAGCCAGAAAGTGTTTGTGAATCTTGTCAATTAGGTAAACAAACCAAAGTGTCTCATAAGAAGAGCACTTCCATTGCTACCAAGAAGCCTTTAGAACTTGTGCACATAGACCTAATGTGGCCAATTCAAACCGAGAGTATCAATGGCAAAAAGTACATTTTTGTATGTGTTGATAATTTCTCAAGATTTACTTGGGTTTATTTTCTTAGGAACAAGACCGAGGCTTTTGATTACTTCAAGAAGTTTTGTAATCAAGTTCAAAATGAAAAAGGTCATGTTATTAAGAAAATATGTCGCATTATGAGTGATCTTGGGACGGAATTTGAAAATTCCAAGTTTGATGATTTTTGTGATGGTTTAGAGATATCTCATGAGTTCTCCGCACCTAGAACTTCTTAACAAAATGGTGTTGTTGAGAGGAAAAACGGTGTCTTGCAAGAGATGGTTAGGGTCATGCTCAATAGCAAGAAAGTCCTTAGGAACCTATGGGCCGAAGCGATCAATACCGCTTGTTATGTGTCTAATCGAGTATTTAGGAGGCCCTGCACAAACCAAATGTCTTGTGAGCTTTGGAAGGGCAAGAAGCCCAGTGTTAGTTACTTTCACACTGTTGGGAGTAAGTGTTTCATTTTGAATGATAGAGATCACTTAGTAAAGTTTGATGCTAAAAGTGATGTTAGCTTCTTTCTTGGGTATGCTACTAATAGTTGTGCGTATAAAGTTTTTAACTTGACTACAAAGACTATTATGGAGTCTATCAATGTGAAGATAGACGATCTTAGCATGCTTGATTTATGTGTAAGTGATAATGTCAATGAACCTAAAGAAAATATTTTTGATGACACTATTGATGTTGCTAGCAATGAGTCTAGTGAGTATTCACATAGTGAGTCTAGTTATAACAATGAACATGATAGTGATGTTGGAGTAGGAAATCAAGAGATTTAAAATGCTTTAAATGATAATCAACATGACCAATTTGTTGAACGTTCTCACTCTAGACTTACAAACTCTCACTATCAAGAAGACATCATTGGTGATTTGAATGAAGGGGTTAGAACTAGGAACCAACTAGCTAACCAAATTTCTTTTGCTTGCTACACTTCTTAAATTGAACCCAAAAATATTAATGAGGCAATTGTTGATGAATATTGGGTTGGGGCTATAGAAGATGAACTTAAACAATTTGAGAGGAATGAAGTGTGGTCCTTAGTTCCTAGGCCTAAAGACATAAATGTGATTGGCACTAAATGAGTGTTTAGGAATAAGACCGATGAAAGTGGCAAGATTGTGAAGAATAAAACTAGGTTGGTGGCTCAAGGTTACACTTAAGTTGAGGGTGTAAACTTTGATGAGCCATTTGCACCCGTTGCATGTCTCGAGTTCATTAGACTTTTGTTGTCTATTGCTTGTGTTAAGAAGTTCAAATTGCTTCAAATGGATGTCAAAAGTGCTTTCCTCAATGCATACCTTCAAGAAGAAGTGTATGTTGAACAACCTAAGGGTTTTGTAGACCCACACTCTCTTAATCATATGTTTAAATTGAAAAAGCCACTCTATGGCCTTAAGCAAGCTCCAAGAGCTTAGTATGATAGGTTTACTCAATACCTTATTGATAACAACTATAGGTGATGTGGCACTGATAGAACATTATTTATCAAACATCATGATCATGATATTTTTGTTGCACAAATATATGTTGATGACATTGTTTTTGGGTATACTAATAAAACCAAGGTTGATGAATTTTTAAGTGTGATGTCAAGTGAGTTTGAAATGAGTATGGTAGGTGAGTTAAATTACTTTCTAGGGATGTAAGTAAAGCAAACTAGCATGAGCAATATGTTGAATCAATCTAAGTATGCTAGAAACCTAGTTAAGATGTTTGGCCTAGAAAATGGAAAAGAATTTGAAACTCCCATAAGTACTACTCTTAAACTTGACAAAGATGAAAAGGGGAAGAGTGTTGACCAAAACTTTTATAGAAGCATGATAGGAAATCTACTTTACCTAACGGCTAGTAGACCGGACATTTGCTTTAATGTAGGCTTGTGTGCTAGATTCCAAGCCAACCCTAAGGAATCTTACCTAAAAGCCGTCAAGAGAATCGTTAGGTACATCAAAGGAACTTATAGCCTTGGTCTATTCTATTCATTTGATACCAATGATATCCTAGTATGCTATTGTTATGCCAATTGGGTGGGGAATGTAGATGACTATAAGAGCACATCCGATGGTTGCTTTTATGTTGGGAATAACTTGGTTTCTTGGTTTAGTAAGAAACAAAATTCCGTTTCACTCTCTTCTTCTAAAGCTGAGTACATTGCGACCGGAAGGGCATGCACACAATTACTTTAGATGAAACAAATCCTTAAGGATTATAAGATAGAACAAGAAAAAATGACACTTTATTGCGATAACTTAAGTGCTATTAACATCTCTAAAAATCCGGTTCAAAACTCACGCACAAAGCACATAGACATTAAGCATCATTTCATTAGAGATCTAGTTAAACACTCTATTATTACTCTAGAGCATATGCCTACCAAAAATCTACTTGTGGACTTGTTCACCAAGCCCTTGGACAAAGAGAGATTTAAATCTCTTAGAAGGTCCATTGGCATGATTTGTGTTGATTGATGTCTTTGTGTGATTGTGAGTGGCTTGATGAGCAAAACTTTATTTGAATATCAATATCTTTGAGAGCTACTCACTTGAGAAGTAATGATCTTAAATAAGTATCTTTTATTGTTTTTAGATCATGCACTGGAGCTTAAAAATCTTTTTTTTGAAAATTGCACAAATCTGATCGGGGCCACCGATTGTAACTGCAAAAATCAATCTAGAACTTTCTAGAATCAAAAGGCGGTTTCATTTGGCAGTCATGGCCACTGATCAAATCGATGATTCACCAATTATGGTGAAACCAAAGGAGAAACCAAGGGTATTCTCCGAAGGCGATCCTCGCGCTAAACCAAGCACACCATCGTGCATACGTAGACATTTCCAAACCATCTCGAATAACGAATTACTAGACACACTAAACACACAACAAGATACAACAAAAAGTGCAAGTGTGAAATGTGACATTTGAAGAGAATGCACACAAAAGCAAAGCATACATATGCAAGCATTACTAGTGTGTGTGTGTGTGTGTGTAACTAAATCTCTTCAATGAAAACTAAGCACTAGAGACATACCTTTGGAGTGTTTATCATCTTGAGGTCTTGAGAGGGCCTTTGAGCTTGATCATCATCACCTAAGCTACCCTTACAATTCAAACCTCAATTGTGGTTTGTCACCAAAATAAGCCAATCAAAATATAAGGACCTTACAATCTCCCTCTTTGGCTATTTCGTGAAAAAACGGCCACTCACATTGATTCTCACAACAAAATAGAAACTAAAAGTCAACAATGATTTTCTACATTATAAAGAGATATTAAAAAGATAAATCTTCAAGTCTTCAATCTCTTGTAGAACAATCAATCCTTCAAAACAAAGTTTCTATACTTTCCAATACATGTGAAATGTGAGATGATCAAGAATAAAACAAGCATTAGCATTTAAAGAATTTAAGCAAAACATCGTGCAATGTATGTGTAATGCAAATGCTCCCCCTCAATGGGCTACTCCCCATCAATGTGTAATCTCCCCAATATGCAAATTAGCTATTATAAATTAGCAATTTGCATTCCCCCCCCCCCTAATATATACTTCTCCCCCTTTTTATCATGAGATGAGCAAAGGAGTATTTCCCAATCAGGTCACTCGTAGCAAAGAGAGATAGTAGCATACAAGTCATTTGCATAATCATATAATGCACTTTATGCAACTCAAGTAATTGGAGAGCAACAAGGAGATTTATTTTTATTTTTTTTAAAAGTGTGATAAAGATGCTTTGCGTGCAAGACATGTTGCATTCAAATCCAAAAATCAATGGTATTTGGCAAAGCAAATGACAAAGGTTTCATAAAAAATTCAAACCAATTTCACCATTTGTGATGAGTAAAACAAGGATATAGATTTTTCAATCATTCAATTTTAATGAGCAACTATATCCAACTTTATAAACGAAACATGGCATGAGCACCTTTGCAACCTATTCGATTTTTCCGGATAAGATACCGGTATGATAGTAACCATGTTCAACCAATAAATAAAGAGAGATATTGGATTTTAAAATCTTTAGAACGGATACAAGATCCTATATTCATTTGAGTCTCAAAAGCTTTTCACACAAAATTTTGCATTTAAGAATATGCAATCATCAATTCATGCTTTTTCATTTGAGCATGTCATTTGAATTTCATGCTTTTCACAATTTAAGCTTGTCATGAGATTCATGCTTTTCATTTTTAGCATGTCATTTAAAGAATTATCATGTTATGGAGATCATTATAGGTCATTCAAAGAGTACTTCCTAAGAATATCTCCAAGTCAAAAAATGCATGTTTGAACATAAATATGACATGAATTGCAATACACGCATGGTTCACACTTATTTAAGAAAAAAACATATAAGCGTATGTACAGCCAAGCTACTCAAGCAATTAATAAAGAAGCATAAAATTTTTCAAATTTTTGCATGCAATAAGTATGCAATTGCTCTCTTTGCTTAAGTTCCCCATATGGGGTCAAACTACCACACCCCATCAATGAAGGTCATGAGGTCCTATAGACCTACCAAGTCCATTAGACTTACTTGAACCTATAGGAGACAAGTTAGAGTTAGCATCATAGAAGGCGGGTTCATCTTTTCTAATCCACTTAGGTGACACGTTTTCAATCCTAGTGGTCAAAGGTTTAAGAGCTCTAAATGTCAAAGGATTATGTAAATAAGATTTATCCTTTCTAGCAACATGCATCTTAGCTCTAGCCTTTTTCTTTTCGATCATGCTTTCAATTCTACACATTTTAATATAATGAAAGCAACTTAGTCTAATATTCTATCTCACCAATGGAGTCATTTTCCCCATCAAGACCTTCACCTTGGTCACTTGATGTCATATGAGCCATATCCCAATGAGTAGCTGTAGGGAAAAATAATAAATACAAGTGGTAAACGCAGCGGAAGCGATACTAAAAACGATTTAGTGACTTTTAAAATTTTTCCTTTATGAACCTTAAACCCTTTTAATCAATAAACATGCATATATGTTAACAAAAGTAAATTACCTTTTGTCGCGTGATCCGATTGACTTACGTCGATGGTAATCCGCAAGACCTTCAATCCGAGCACGAACGTGGATCACCTAGGAGAGTGGTCTCCCTTTTCTTTGAATTGCAAACCTGTGAATGGACCAAACAAAAAAACTTTCTTTTCTTTGTTAGTCACAAAACAATCAAAAGAACGTCAAAAATTATTCCGGTCACTTTTGAGTTCTCAATCTAATGATCGAAACTCGCGTGAACCTAGATCGATATCGTATACACAAGCTTATTGATGTTTAAGCAATTGTATACTATCAAAGAATAATTTTTCACTCCTTTTTGTCTCTCTAGAATAAAAACTCTCTTAGAATTAAGAAGAAGAAGAAATAAAATAAAAACTCAAGCACCAATTAATTGATGTGGCCGAACCCTATAAGAACATATATATAGGTTGGCCGAATTTTTCTTCTTTTTCCTTTAGGGTTGCCGAATTTTATGTAGTATCTAATTAGGGTTGGCCGAATTTCATCATGTCACTTATATAGGGTGACTGAAATTCAACCCTAATTCTTTTTAACTTTATAGACTTCAAACCCTAATCCAACTCTTTTATTTTTTATTCTTTTATTTGACTAAAAAAAAAAACTCCTTATTTGATTAAATAAATAATACTAATTTATTTATTTACTTATCAAACAAGTCTTTTACTTTTAGGAAGATTTGTTTCTTTAATTAAACAATTAATCAATAAATTAATTAATTCTTATTTAATTAAAACAAATGAAACAAAATAATATTTTAGGTTAAAATTTTAACCTTGCTGCCCCACTTGATTAAGATTGGGCCTAACATTATTTTCTTATTTCATTTAATCCATTGGACTTTAAATAAAAAGCCCACATGTGAACCAGACCCATTCTTACTAAAAGAAACAAGTCCACATGTCTTTCATTAATATATTAATATAATTGAGCAGCCCATTACTAAAATAATGTGCAAATTATATTCTTAATATAATAAATGAAATTCTAGATGGACCCTTAAATTGGTCCGGTAGAATATATCAAGTGATCCATGCAAGTCTGTGTGGATTGGGAATCTTGGCGGGCCATCTAAATTTAAGCTTCAATAGACATAACCTAATCACAATCAACAAATGATTCACTTAGGTCCGATCCATTAATTTTAACTCATTCCACTAAAGAGCTAAAACTGAACTCTTAAATAAAGATAGAAAAGGAAGATGCTCCTCATTCATACCTAGACAATCATATTGGAGATAGTGTATCCTTATGATTAATATCAGTAATCGCCAAGAGTTCATAGACCGCCTATAACTCTCCAAGTTACCATATTTACTCATATGACCACGTTTTGAACTTGGATATTTTGACTTGTCCAGAAGCCATGTTTTCAATAGACACTATTGAAAACTCAACGTTGAGATTTAATATCCAATTACCTCAAAACATCCATATGATGATATTATACTCTCATTTAATTAAATGGAGCCACGATGTCCATATCTATAAATGAAATCCTCTATCGATTAACAAATGAATATCACCAAACTATCGAGGATAGACCATGCGATATAATCGTACTCATTGATAACTCAAATGATATCACTTGCAACCATAAGTCCATCATTTATCTCGGGATTAAGATAGACCCTCCGATTGTCCTGATAATGAAAAGACTATTATCTATTGACGGTTCTAGATAAAGCTTTTCATTGTGATCCAGTTCAATGCACCCAGTGCACTAGATCCTTTTGCTCGAAGACACTCCGATGATTTTAGACTCATCATATCTCATTTGATCCCACTCAAATGCTAGCAAAAGAATTCTACAACTTTAACAAGATAAAGGTGCCCAACCTTTAACTTAAGTTGTGAAAATTATTCAAGACTAACTAAAGAATTGTGTCTACCACATACATATCCAGATGTACGAACAATTCTTCTTTTCCCATAGTCTTTAGACCTTATGATTATTTACTTTGACAATTATAATATAAACTATAAATGCTATACGATTTGTTAAACCAGAAATCTCTTTATTAATGTGAAAAAGATTGTTAATTACAACATTACACTCTTGCTATTGAGCATAATCCTAACAGTAGCTACAACAACCACCTTACTAGCTACTACTTCATCTAGTTCTTCTTTGGGCTGACAAGTCAAAGCAACTTTACCATCTTTTTCAACTTCTACATGAGTGGCTTCAAATGCCATATAGTTAATGGCAAGCTCTTCATCACTTAAAGGATTTTCTTCACTCTCATCCTCACTCCATGAGGTGGTCATCTCCTTTCCTTTCCTCCTATCCTTAAAGTTCCCACACTCCGGAGAGATATGCTCGAATCCTCCATATTCGTAGCATTAAATCCTCTCTCTTAAAGACATCTCTTGGTTTGACTCATCATCCTTGACATTGGTTTTCTTCTTGAAGCCATCTCCCTTTGAGCCATAACCATTCTTTTGTAGACTCAAGAACTTCTTGAATCTTTTAACAATTAACGCCATGTCTTCACCCGAGTCATCCTCCTTCTTGTCATGCTTTGAAATCTTCAAAGCAATATTCTTCTTCTTCTTATGAGGTGAGGTGCTAGCCTTTCATAACTCATAGGCTAGAAGTCTTCCAATGACTTCACTCGACTTCATATCTTTGTACTCGCTATTTTCTTCTAAAACCGTAACTTTGGATTTGAACCTCTCGGGAAGTGATCTCATAATCTTTTGCTTGATCCTTCTATCCGAGTAAGGTCACCAAGTTGATGAATTTAGTTCACAATGTCTATCAATCTCACTTGTAAGTCATTGAAGTGCCCATGCTCTTCCATCCTAATGGTCTCAAAACAAGTTTGGAGGACTTGTAGTTTTGAGTCCTTGACCACTCTGGTTCCTTCATGAGTCATTTCTAGGATATCCCACGCATATTTTACGATCCTAGTAATTTGAACCAACTTGTATTGGTTCTCGTCCAAAACATATAGAATGGCATACATCGCCTTTCTATTCCATTTGGAATACACAAACTCTTGAGCATTCCATTGTGCCTTTAGCTTAAGAACATCCTCTCCTTCTCCAATAGAAGTCATCATAGGTGGAGTGTAGCCATCTTCAACCGTTATCCATGCCCTATCATGAATTTGAGGAGTAATTCTCGCTGGTGAGCAACAGTGGCCTCACACTCGACTCTCCTCTTTGCTCACCCCAAAATCACTCATAGTGTTTGGATGAATGCAAATAAGATGAATGCAAAATGTATGAATAAATAAATAAAAAACACACAAAATGCAAAACACACCAAAATGAGCAAGGATCACCTAAGTATATCTAGGAACCCGCTCTGATACCAATTGAAACTAATAATGCTTGGTGTGTTAAAAACTATCTAGAGGGGGGTAAATAGATTTTAAACGATTATTACCAACTTTCGTGATTAGTCAATATTACGAAAATAACCCAATCTAGTCAAAGCAATAATTCAAGTGTAAAGTGCGGAATTTAAATAACACTTGATTTTTACGTGGAAACCTTCAACAAGGAAAAACCACGGGCTGTTATGTGCGTCTCACATAAACCTCGAATCCACTAATTGTAATGGTGTTTACAACCTAGGTTGACCTCAACCTCTCACAGTCAATAACCCACCACTACTACCCGCGGACCTATAAACGTGAACCTAGTCCAATTTGATTGCGGCCTAAGCAACCTTAGCCACAAGACTTAGTTCTTAATGAAGAGATTAATACCCTAAGTGAATATGCAAAGATATCCAAATATGCAAATAGAGCTAGGGTACACTAGATGCTTATCTAGGAATATAAGATGACAATTAAATCATTCATAGTTATCAAATGCTAAATGACATGTCATAAAACTTAGCTAAACATAGATTAAGCAATCCTATGAAGCTATCACA